>VUQK01038893.1:0-13987 GCA_015106715.1 Bujurquina vittata | reverse complement strand
TTGGAGTGGCCTAGCCAAAGTCCTGACCTGAATCCTATTGAGATGTTGTGGTATGACCTTAAAAAGGCCGTTCATGCTCGAAAACCCTCTAATGTAACTGAATTAGGACAATTCTGTAAAGATGAGTGGGCCAAAATTCCTCCAGAACGCTGGAAAAGCCTCATTGCAAGTTATCGCAAACGCTTGGTTGCAGTTGTTGCTGCTAAGGGTGGCCCAACCCGTTATTAGGTTTAGGGGGCAATCACTTTTTCACACAGGGCCATGGTGGTTTGGATTTTTTTTCACCTTTACTACTACACACCTTCATTTACAACTTGCATTTTGTGTTTACTTGTGTTGTCTTTGACTATTGTTTAAATTGGTTTGGTGTTCTGAAACACTTAAGTGTGACAAACATGCAAAAAAACAGGAAATGAGGAAGGGGGAAAACACTTTTTCACACCACTGTAGAGCTTCTGACTGTAGGAACACAGATCATCCGGTAAATCAACAGAGTCACTACAACTTCACCACAACAGGCCAGTACAGCGTTCAGAAACTGTGCCAATCTGTCTGTCAATCTCCTGCTCCACTCTCTCCTCACTTGTGAACAAGACTGCTAGGGACTTAGACTCTTGGGGCAGCAACTCATCCTTGACCTGGACTGGGTACTCCACCTTTTTCCGGCTATGGACCATGGCCTGAAACTTGGAGGGGCTGATTCTCATCTCAGCAATTTGACACTAAGCTGCAAGCAGGCCCAGCTGGAGATCATGGCTCAACAGAGGCAACAGAACCACATTCTCCGCAAAAAAACAAACAAAACAGAGATGAGACCGTGAGACTCGACACCCTACACCCCTTGGCTGCACCTAGAAATCCTGTCCAGAAATCCTGTCCAGAAACAGGGACAAACTGCAGAGACAAACACCCACCAGAACAAGTCTGATTTATTTCTGGCAATATGAATTAAGCCCTCACTGTGGTTGTACGGGGACTGGATGGAAACAACTAAAAAGAACTAAGGCTAAAAACAGACACTGCAGGCAATTATAGCACACAGTTTGCCTCATGCTATGTTCAGAGCATGCTGGCATGTGACTGGAGGAACAAACAGCTGCTACATTCCTGTCCGTGTTTCAGGACCATGCTTGGAATGACCAGGGCATCTGTCTGTCTGTCTCAGGTAGAGCCAGTGAGGTCTCCAACTTCCTGATAACTTTCAACCTGGGAATTTCCCCATCCAGATGATAAATGCAGTGAT
This sequence comes from Bujurquina vittata, assembly GCA_015106715.1. Taxonomy (NCBI): domain Eukaryota; kingdom Metazoa; phylum Chordata; class Actinopteri; order Cichliformes; family Cichlidae; genus Bujurquina; species Bujurquina vittata. The sequence goes on along the minus strand of VUQK01038893.1, from coordinate 12,744 downwards.
GGCATCTGAGTTTCACTTCTTTAAAAACACTGACAGAGTGCCCCCACCTCCTTTGATATTGTGTGATACTTTAATTTAGGACTCATGGCAAACATGGCAAAGTAAATAGTTCCATTTGTTCCTGTGTGTGTATATATATGTGTTGTGTGTGTGTATATATATATGTATATGTGTTTATGTAAATATATGTGTGTATATGTATGTATATATGTGTATATATATATATATATATATATATATATATATATGTATATATATATATATGTATATATATATATATATATATGTGTATATATATATATATATATATATATATATATATGTATGTATATGTGTATATATGTTTATATATATTTATATATACTGTATCTGTATAGAGCAAGTTAGAGGTAGGAATTAACTGATTGCATGTGGACTTTATTTTATATTTTTATATATATTAACATACTGTTCGAAATAAAGATTGAAAAGAACAGAAAGAAAATAAATTGTACCTTACCAGTACTAGTAGTAGAGTAGTAGCAGGAAATGAGATGAGTATACAAGATTTAAATATGTATATTTTTAATCACTTGTGTGACATGTACAGTTCGTACACTTGTAGTAAGAAATATTGACTAATTGCACTTTAGGCTTTAGGTACATGCAGCTAAAAACTCTTTGTGGAGAGCAGTACACGGTACTTGCCAAAATGCACTGGATAGCCACTGGCTATTTTAGCTAGCTTTAACTTCTTCTAAAATTACTTCTTTTTTTTATTTTTTTTTTCTTTAATTGGAGTGTTTGCCAAATCCTATGAGGATATCAGAGGGACAGCTCAGGTTAGAGAACAAGTTAGAGAGGCTGAGATGTTTGGACATGTGCAGAGACGGGATATTGTGGAAATACTGGTCAAAGGATGTTGAAGATGCACTGCCAGGCGAGGACATGCAGAGGGTTGGTGTGAGAGAGGAGGATGCCAGGGATAGGGTGAGGTGGAGGCACATGAGCCGCTGTGATGGCCCCCCTAAAAGTGAGGAAGTAGTAGTTTTCATTTTTGAGCTAAATTCAGCTTTATTTTTTATTAAAATCTTAGGTTTTCAATTTTTTCAAAAATGTTGTACAAAAATGACAAATTTTGTTGAAAAAATGAAGGTTTTTCTGTTTCTTTAAAACAACAGTATTGAGATTTGTTACTGTGCTGACTCCCTTTGGCTCTCATCCAAACAACCAGAACTCATCTCTCGTACTGTGAATCAACAGGTTTTTGATATCAGTGACAGACGAATGGTCGACGCGTGTTTTCCGTAAGTCTGTCCCAGCTTGTTGTCTCATTAGCAGCTCTGTGTTTGTGTGACGTGTACGATTCCCGGTTCTAGAAGCCAACCAGATGCACTGCAGTGCTCTCTGAGGTTACTACCTGTTCGCTCTCTCGGTCTTGTGTTCTCATGGAAACCAATACGGTGAGGAGCGGGCCCAATCTAACACACAATAGCCTCTTTGTTTTTCCATTCGCATGTCCGTCAGTCTGTGGATGGATTATGTTCATGCTTGCCCTCTTGTTTTTTTTCCCTCCTGCTTGCGTTACTGACTAGACGCGTGATGCACTCACCTAATTTCCAGTCCTCGTGTCATTTTCAACCAGAGCTATTAAAGTTTGACGTGTAGTCTGCCCTTGTGGCTCAGCATGGGTGTTCAAAGCAAGTCAGGTGCATTAGACCAACCTTCAGATGGCAGATGACTCAAATGTTCCTGATCTATGTATCCCACAGAGGTATTTATAGCTTCAATAGATTACGGGAGGGAGGGAGGGGGGGTGCACTCAGTTTTTTTCTTTGTATACTGTATCTCTCTCTCGGTCTCTTCCCGGCCTTTTTTTCTCTCACATTTAAAAGTATATTTAACCTTCCTTCATCGCCCTTTCGTTATCTCTCACCTCTTCTTCTCCATAGTCATGCTTTAACTACCTTCCTCCCTCTGAGTCTATGTGCAGTATTGTTTTTGTTTAGTTTTGTTTTTGCCATTCATTAAATGTATCCGCCATTTGATTTAACCACGTTAGTGGGCCTAACACATCTAGGCAGGAGACACCAGCTGAGAGCAGAAATAGCATTCAGAGACCGACCTCATTTCCTTTCAATAGCATTTCTGGAGCTTTTACAGCACATATACATGCATATGTGAGGCCATAAAAACAACTTTGAATGGACTGGAGGTGAGACTGTTTTCTTGCCTGCGGTCAGTTATAAACTATCCATCCATTCTTTTTTTTTAACTTATCCTGGGGCCATGGCCTAAGCAGAGAAGCCAGACTTTCCTCTCCTCAGCCACCTCCACCAGCTCATCCAGGGGTACCCCAAGGTGTTCCCAGGCCAGCCGAGAGATTTAATCTCTCCAGCATGTCCTGTGTCTGCCCTGGGGCCTCCTCCTGTTTAGGACATGTCCACAACCCTTCACCCAGGATGCATCCTATTCTGATGCCCAAGCCACCTCAACTGGAGGAGCAGTGGTTCTACTCTGAGCCCCGCCCGAATGGCCGCACTCCACTTATATTTAAGATGTGACAAAAAAGTTTTAAAGTGAGCATTTTTAATTAGCGCTTTACCAATGTATAAAGAGTTACTTCTATATTTTGTCACTATTTATAATGGTAAATGATAAGTGATGATTAATAATGTAAAGAACAGATGGGAGAAACACGCTTTAATCGTGGGATGAGTGTTGATGTTGCATTGTATAACCATAGTAAAGGCTCGTAAATTACTACACATACGATGTTGGGAAAATCTCTTCATGTTTCATGCGTCTGAAAGAAAAACCTATTGGCCAGTGTATAAGATTTTTAATCACTAAATATTAGTATTGGTCTTAAAAATCGTATACATGTTGAGATGTTTTTTTGTTTTTTTTATTCAACTTGTTTGCTTTTGAATGGTTTTCGAGGGTGTTTCCAGCTTTATTAGATCTATATGATACCTCATTCAGTCTGCATGATTAAGTGTCCTTGGGTAAGATACTGAACCTCAAATAGCCCTCAATGCATCCACTCAGTGGATGCATTGTAGAAAGCACGGTGTGAGTGTAAATGCAAAGAAAAGTGAAACATAACGGACCAAGAACGTAAAGCATATAATACTAGTACCCAGTGTGTGTTTGCAATGGGAAAGCTATTATTACCAGTTAGTGATGCATTGTTGTAGAATCACTGCGGACACTTGACGCCGCATCCACCCTATAAAAAATTATAGGCTTGAAAATACTAAACAGTACACAAGGAACTGAGCAACTGATGATCCTTCTGGCACAGTTCACTCCGCCACAGTACTTGTTAATGCACATGCACATAAGCCTTGGTCTATGTATTGTTAGGGCATTCATCATTGTAGAGTCACCGTGGCCAGGACACTTTACATCATACACAGCCTTTAAAAAATATAGGCTCTGGAATAGTAAGACACTAAACATTACTGAAGGAACTGACTTATTCTTTATGGTTTCACTCACTGTTGGCTGGCTCCAATCCATCCCTGTGATGTCAACAAAGTCCTAAACAAATCTATATTTGGATTGGGGAATTAGTGGGCTGAAAATGCCTTTCAAAACACCTTCTACATGCACTTTAATTTGTTCTTCCGCACCGTAAACATGTACGCACACATGAACTCCCCATTCACACAGTTTTCTATACCGTACGCGTGGCTCATCTGTAGAACGAGTGAGACAAAAAACAACCATTCCCTCTTATAATATCGATAACTTGCATTCTTGGATAAATTTAATCTTTTATCGCAGGGTTGATGTTGCTATTTGGAGTTATAATGTCTGTGTGTTTGGTACTGACCAGTATCCAACTAAAATCTCTGAAGTTGGATAATTACCATATTTCTATAGCTTTTTTTTTCCCTAATGAGAATTTGCTATTTTTAATAGAAGTTTATGTGCCAAACTATTTCTTGAGGTCAACCTGAGATATCAGGAGGTTGTTTGGTGAGTTTTCAGCACCAGGCTTTAGTCCAGAAGACAATCATCTGTAAATTGATTGATTGCCGTGTGTGTCTCAGTTATTAAACTGTAAGGATGCTGGTATGGTTTGTCAGCTTTAAATGGAGGCAGGCTAGCTGTTTATCTCTCTGTTTTTGCTTGCTGTGCAGATCTGAGCTAAGTAAGCTCTTATTCTGTACTTAATGCAGATATTTCACGTCCTTACAATAAGCTGAGCTAACCAATCACAGTACGACTCATATGTTCTTTTTTTCAAGTGATGCATATAAAACCATTTCACTCTTGGCAAGAATATGAAGAAGTGTCAGAATCGTTTTATTGTAATTACTCATAGGTTAGTAAAAAGGGTAGATTCTGAAACTGAAGCAGCATATAGTAAACATCAGCTTTGAACCCCAGGGATGAAACAATCACGCCAAAAACTGCAGTTCCTCCAGTGGCAACTTGAGTCAAAGTGGCAAAGTGAGTCAATCCCCACCAACTTGTTGACTGATAAATTATACTTACCAATGTTGGCTGAATGCTCAAAGATAATGTGAGGAAAATGTAACACAAAGGAAGACATAACAAAAATAGACTGCTGCGGCAGGCTCGTTCATTTTGCTGAAATTTAATTGCAGCAACTCAAAATGGGCCTCAGTCGTTGGTGTGGCTCCCACATGCTTGTATGTATCTCTGACAATGTCGGGGTATGCTCCTAATGAGATGACAGATGGTGTCCTGGGGGATTTCCTCCCAGATCAGGACCAGGGCATCACTGAATTCCTGGACAATCTGAGGTGCAGCCTGGTGGCAGTGAGCTCGGGGATCAGACAATGGTATCAATTCCTTCATCCTCCAGGAACTGCCTGCATACTCTTGCCACATGAGGCCGGGTACTGTTGTGCGCCAGGAGGAACCCAGGACCCACTGCACCAGTGTAGGGTCTGACAGTTGGTCAGAGGATTTCATCCCAATACCTGGCACTTGTTGCCTAACATACAGAGGTCTGTGCTTCCCTCCGTGGGTATGCCTCCCTAGACCATCACTGACCAGGGTCATGTTGAATGATGTTACAGGCAGCATAATGTTCTCCATGGCTTTTCCAGACCCTTTCACATCTGTCATGGCCTCAGGATGAACCTGTGAAAAGCACAGGTTACCAGTGGTGCAAATTCTGGCATTTTATGGCAAATGCCAGTCGAGCTTCACGGTGCTGGGCAGTGAGCACAGGGCCCACTAGAGGACACTGAGCCCTCAGGCCACCCTCATGAAGTCTGTTTTTAACTGGTCAGAGACATTCACACCAGCGACCTGCTGGAGATCATTCTGTAGGGCTCAGGCAGTGCTCATCCTGTTTCTCCTCGCACAAAGGAGCAGATAGCGGTCCTGCTGATGTTTTCTGGAGCTTCTGCGGCCCTGGCCAGCTCTCCTTAAGTAACTGCCTGTCTCCTGGAATCTCTTGAGACTGTGCAGGGAGACACAGCAAACCCTGATGTGCCATCCTGGAGGAGTTGGACTACCTGTGCAACCTCTTTAGGGTCCAGGTATCACCCCACGCTACCATGCTGACCTTAGCCAAATGCAAAACTAGTTTAAAAAAATCAGAAAGGATGAAGAGGAGAAAATGTCAGTGGCCTCAACCTGTAAAATCAATTCCTGTTTTGGGGGTTGTCTCATTGTTGCCCCTTAGTGCACCTGTTAATTTTAACAACCCCTTCTGCTACTTAACCGGTCAGATCAACATGCCTGAAGTTTAATTGCCTTGATACTATACTCTGATTAAAAAGTGTTAGTTTAATTTTTTTTGAGCAATATGATTACATGTCGTCCGTTTAATTCAGACGATATGTGATCATTTTTTTTTTTTAATTTCATACTCTATCTGTTCAACGAAGCCTTTAAATCACAACATTTAACCTACTGAGACCCTGCGTCCACATACGGCAGGGGTGTCAAACTCCAGGCCTCGAGGGCCGGTGTTCTGCAGGTTTTAGATGTGTTCCTGATCCAACACACCTGAATTACCTCCTCAGTAGGCAGTCAAGTTCTCCAGAGTCCTGCTAATGACTTCTATATTTGACTCAGGTGTGTTTGATCAGGGACACATCTAAAACCTGCAGGACACTGGCCCTCGAGGCCTGGAGCTTGGCACCCCTGACATACGGGGATGTTGCATTTTGGCTTTGCTGCACCTTATACTTCATTGTGCTCAATAGTATTTTATAATTTGTGTTTGTTTTTGTTGTGTTAGGCATTAAAATAATCCCATTGTCCAGAGCTGAGGACATTTTTTTCCTCACAAAAGTATGTAATGACCTAGTAACAAAATACAACTTCCTGTTCAAAGAGGAAGCTTAGTTTATATGCATATCAGCTCCATCTAATCACAAATATCCTGGAGAAATTAAAAATGCATCGCAAACAGGAGCTCGGGTCTTAGGAGGTTAAATACAAGAATGCCTGAAGAATCTGCTACGATGCTGTTTTCCAGTCGTATTCTTGTCAGGGCTGAAAAACACTTTATCTGCTCATGCTTACACTGGAGACACACAAAACCGAGAAGATCTTATTTGAATTTTCTGATAACCAAAATAATGATTCAGCAAAGCGCTCTAATCCTTATCACAGACAGACATCGTGGCGAGGAATAATGAAATATTCTCCCCTTTTCTCGCCGTCTTTACCTTTAATCCTCATCTTACCATTTCCCAGTATTGCCAGGGACCTGTCTCTCATCCACATCCTCTTTTCTTTCTCTACACCACCCCTCCTCCCAGCACACGCCTCATTAGCCTTAACCGTGATTACCCAATCCCACAGATCAAAGCTGAAATGGCAGACTGCGCTTAATAATTAATGATCTTAAAGAGCTTATCGTTTGACTTCACCACCGCTTATCAAGCCTCCAATAACAAGTCAGCCTCCACTTCCCTTTTTTCCCCTCATTTCCTCTTTCCCTGATTTTCTTTTTCTTGAAATTTCCTCTGCATGCTGAGTTCATTCCTGCACACCCCAGGTTCATTTCTCTTAATGGAATAAATCACTAGGTGGCAGCATAGTAGCGCAGGGTGCATGCAATTGACAGGGCAGCAGGGTGCACACAGTACACCAGCTTCAGGAACTGCATTATATGGGCTTCGAATTGTCTAAGTCAGTATTGAGGGCTTGATCTGGGATTAGCAAAGAAATAACTGGAATAACTGCTGCACCACTTCTCTAAATGTCTCTAATTAGCCCAAGGTCGATTCCAGATCAATTCAAATAATGTTCCTCTGACCCATTAGGGAGCTTTTAAAAGCGTATTGGTTATTTGCCAAGTTTATTAACCTCCATTGTCCCACAGTTAATCAGGAGATCACTTACAACACAATTGTAAAGGCTTTAAAGGTTTGTAAAGTCTCAATTTTTAGGTTGGGATTAAAGAGAAATGGTTTCAACCTGTTACCACAATCAGCCTTAATATGGGGCTTGTTGTTATTTGGGATCATAACAGCAGAAACAGACAGAATTTGAGAGCATGAAGCGGTCCCTTAAGATTTTAATACTGCCGCCACAACAGTTGCTTGATCTGTGGCATAAGAGCTTAAGAGATAAGATTGGTAAGACGGACATTTTATTTTGAACACATTTTGGCCTGAGTGTGACTTTTTGGTGTAAAATGTAACGGCCTTTGAAGCATTATGGGGCATGGAAAGGGCAAGCTTGTTAACAAAGCCTTGGATCTTTCTTATTTTTGCACTTTAGTCAGACAGCGCTGCAATTATCTAGTCTTTAAGCAAGAACTGTCGATATAAAATACAGCTGTCTAAAGATATTTGTGTAATAGCTGAGTAAATGCATAAGGAAACATTTTTTTCCACAGACGCCGTTATCGGCCCTCTGTGAACTCTCTTATGTGACTCATATTCGATATTTGTGGGCCGGCTTATTTTAAGATCTGATGTAACCATTCCTTGCACTGTGTGTGTGTGTGTGTGTGTGTGTGTGTGTGTGTGTGTGTGTGTGTGTGTGTGTGTGTGTGTGTGTGTGTGCGTGTGTGTGTGGGTTTAGTTGTGGATGGTGACAACATGAATGACAGTAGGATTAGGACTAGGATTATGGCATTTCCCATCTGAGATGTGTATCACTGAATGCGTCTGTGCCATCAGACAGGCTTCCCTGTTTACGTGTGACCCATCTGTTTTATTGTAGAGTGTTAGATATGAGATTGATAGAAGATCTGTATGTGTGAGGCAATATAAAGCTGCTTAACCCTTTGCAAGAATGTGAAGAAATGTATATTTAAATAGTTATTTAATGATTTATAGTAAGTAAGTAATAACAGCATTTTTTGACTGTAAAAGAGCATCCAGCCTCCTGGGCTGTAAAACAAAGCCAAATGCCACAGACCGCAGTTCCTCAAATGGCCACGTGAGGGTTGCTTCAAGAGTGAGTCAGTCCCCATTGATGCCCGCATTAAAATTCCCCGTTTTGGAGCAGAAATAAACCCGTTTACTGTTTAGCACAAAATACAATCTGGTCCCTACACTTAATTTAACCATGCGGGGGTGAATTTTTGTATTTTAATACCTCATGACCATAGATAGTATAAAAGGTGGACGCAGCCACTGCTTTTTAAAGTTCTGTTTTGAAACTTTGAGATGAGCTTTCAAAAAAATATACACGATGAGGCGGGGAAGGTCTGAGTGTGAAACTTCTTGCTCAAGTTGTCAACTGATGAGCATACCACAGATTTTTACTACAGCCATGTTTTTTGTGTGTGTATGGTCACAATCCAATCTGTGCACAGAAATAATTTTTTTAACAAATGCATGAAAAGGTAACTTCTTGCAGTAGTTGCATGAAGTGTCTGTAAAAACAGGGTTCACCCTTTACAGGTTGCCAGCTTGTTGCACAACACAGGGAGACAGACAACCATTCACACTCACATTCACACCTATAGGCAATGTAGAATCACCAGTTAACCTAACCCCACTAACTGAAGCAGACTTTGGACTGTGGGAGGAAACCCGAGTACCCGGAGAAAACCCGCACAATCACAACAAAAACATGCAAATTCCACCCTTATTTCAATACCACCAAGAAAATGATTCTTTTTAAATTTCTGGCGGTGAGAGGAGTGCATTCATACAACAAATCGGGTTTCCGTGTGCCTGTTTGGTAGTGGCAGGGTGTCTGCTAGCACTGTTAGCACTAGCATTTCACTTACCTAAACTACAGCACAGATTTGTTGAATGGTTTGTTAGTACACTTAACCGCACAGCAAATCATATTATATGTTAGATCAGTGGTGCCCAAAGTCAAGTGTGCTGTGGCCCACTTAAAAACCAGGAAATTCCCCCTGCAGTGCACCCCTGTGTTAGATAACTCTATTAAAATGCTTCAAAAGGCACCAGCAGTTAAACAACTATAGAAAGAGTATTTATGAGTGCTTTACATGCAACTGGAAAGCCCAAAACGGGCACAATGACAACAGCAGAATACTAAACAATATGTATTTTTAATGTGCATCTTGCATTTTCTCCATAAACTGCAGCAGTAAAAACCATGGGAACAGAAAGCGCGAGCAGTTCATGCACTGTGTTAGCTGCACATTATTAAAGCGATAAATACAGGGTGTGAGGGTATATCTGCTTGTGAAAGATTAGTACAGGAAGTGTGACTGTTGCATGATGATAATGATTGTGCACTAATTTGCCCTTCAGTTTGATACGTAACACAGAACCGTTAATTAGCTCTCTGTTATCAGTTTCTTTTATTGCTCGCCTCTGATTGCTCGGATGGTGAAGAGAGGAAATTTGACAACCTGTAAGCATCTCCCCGGGAGACCTTGAAGGAGGTGTGTGTGTGTGTGTGAGAGAGAGAGAGAGAGTGGTGAGAAAGGGTTTGTGTGTGACAGAGAGAGAGCCAAGGGGAGCCATTGCCTAGCTCCCCTTGGCTCTCTCCTGCCTCCTCCTGCTTTTCCAACCTCTCTGCAAATCTAGAAGAAGTTTAATTTCTTTGGCCTGACCAGTAAAATAAGCAACACCGAACACCTGATTTATCTCACTCCAAGCTCCAATTAGTACAATCCAATAATGAGTAAAAATATATATATATCAACTGAAAACAAAAACTGAAAAAACACCATCAACCACCTTTTTTTGTTTTTATGCTCTGCTTTCCCCTCTGGGCTCACCCCAAATGGTGGAGGCAGATGGCGCCCCTCTTTGAGCCTGGTCTGAGCCACGTTTTCTTTTTTCTTTTCCCCACTGCTGCCAAGTGTTTGCTCATAGATCACTGGGTTTCTCTCGTTACACAGGTGACTGTGAGCAACATTTCACCATTTCACAGAATTTTTAGGGAACATTTTCCAAACAGAATTTGGCCATGCTGTCAAAATCCACCTGCAGTCCCAGCACATCATACTGTAGCTGCTCAGCCCACATCATCTGATGGCACCTATGGACAAATCATATATAAGGCATGCAATTTAAGCTGAGTTTAGCCTGAGTATAGGTACGCCTGCCTCTGCAAGCAGCTTTGCAACCCCCCTTATGCCCAGTTCCTTCGTGTTTATTATGTCTATTGTTATTGGTGTCTTCCCTGTTCAGAACAGGACTATCGCTGCTGATCTCCTGCCTTACCATGGGAATACAATATGCAACATCAAATGTCTGATGCCGCATCTTTGAGCTTCCCATGCTTCCATAGTACACTGGGATCATTTCAGAAGTGGAGTTTTCGGACTACCTGGGCACTTTCACAAAATTCAAAATTCCCTATGCCTTTCCTGTGTTTGACTTGACACAGCTTTTGTAGAAGACCCAGTGCTTTTTACAGTGATGAGATGCTTCTGCAACACTGCAATTTCAGCCATTGTCTTGAGTGGGTACAGTCAGCTTAAGTGGCTGCATCAGAGCCAAACAGGCACAGCATATCCCCACTGTTCACCTTTCCATGATTACACGTCAAAGCCTTGGAACAGGGGGTCCAAGAACAGAGCCATATACTACAAAAATATAAATTAGTGGCCAAACCTTTGATGTTTATATTGCGCACTATATATACCGGTATTTAGAACAATTTGTTGGACAAAAGAAGACAGGTTTTATTCTTTGAAATGGGATAGGCGTGTTTCCCAGTAATATAATAATCAATAATAATCTTTTCAGCATAACAGTTTATTATAGGCAAAATAGCTGTGTTTACAAGGTGTTCCTCCTCCCCACAGTCACCCAAGTGCTTGTTCACAGTGGAATTGTCTGATTGTTGGGGTGCTCTATAATGTTGTAGGGTCTTTACTGTACAGTATAAATGTCCTGCCTCCTGCTGTTGATGTGAACCGGTGCTATGTAAATAAAAGAGAATTGAACTGATTGCAATAAAACAGATCAATTAAAAAAAGTAAAATCTGGAAAGGCTCTCCAATGAAAGTATGTCTTAAGAAGAGTTTTAAAAGAGGTCACTGACTCTGCTGATCTGATTACCCCTGGCAGTTCACTCCATAGCTGTGGGGCTCCGTCACCTTAATTTTATTAGCCGTGGCAGAGCAACAGATAAAACACCTCTGAGCATGGATGTGAGGCTGCCTCAAGGCTCAAATGGTACAAATTGATCAATAAAATACTGACCAGCTTAATTCCACAGTACAGCGTGTCCCCTCTACCTGAACTGGAGAACAATTCCTCACCAAAATACGATTAAAAAAAACTAATCGTTTAAGCTCAGCTGACATGTTTTTTCTCTTATGCCCTTGGTCATCTTTCTCCCTCCCTCATCTCCATCCTTTCACCCTTCCTTCCCTCTCACTGTTGTCAAGGGCAACTGGAGGAAAGAGTCGAACACAATAAGGCCATCACCTGATCGTCAGGGGAGTTCATCAGGTGTGAGTGCATGCCTGTTGCTGTACTGTCTGTCTTTTTTTTTCACAAGCCGACAAAGAACAACGTCAGCAACAAAAACAAAACATATACACATACGCACACAAAAATTTACGGATAGAGGAGGGAGGCTGACAGGGACACACACACACACACACACACATGCACGCGGCATAAATGAAGTGACTGTTGGCAGGTTCACCACTAATTCAGCATGAATATTTAATCAACTGTAAACAAATTACTATTGCCCTGCGTGCTGTCAGTGTGTGTATGTCTACCTCTCTCTGTCCTTGTATCTGTGTTAGTGTGCACGTGTCGCTCCCTCTTCATCTCTACCTTAATAATGCAGATATCTCTCTCTCTCTCTCTCTCTATCTCTCTCTCTCTCTCTAATGGAGCTCCAGCTCTCCATTATGTGTGGGCTCCCCTTATTGACTGAGCTGAAATTTGAGCACAAATCAGTCAGCAGATCGAGATCTAAGAGAGCTGAAGAGCAGACGCTTAAATAGGAGGTGGATTTTGAGAGCATGTCTGGGCAGCACTTTGAGCAAAGTAAATGCGTACTGCCTGCAAGAGGAATGCTGTGCCACTAGGTTTTTAGGCCAGCAGCAGTTTGCAAAAATCAAACACAGTAAAAGCAAAAGATTTGAATTAACCTGCTTTCAAGTGTACCTCATGCTTTGTTATTTGTCTAAAGCATTTTTTTGGGGGGGGGGGTTATAGATTTAGTGCAGCATGAGTTGTGAGCAGTTCAACTGTATGTTATCCTCTTTTTCGCATGGTTTCACTTTACGAAGCGTGAAAGGCAAAGCAGTTTAAAATAGCAAGAAAAAAAATTTGTTTTCTCTCTTATGAGCCTTTATGAGCCCTCAGGATTTGTCACGGATTGCTCTGGATTTAAAATTATATATATATA
>VUQK01038892.1:26345-45532 GCA_015106715.1 Bujurquina vittata | reverse complement strand
CCGCTTTTGCGTCGTCAGTTGCAGTTTCAATTATTCCGGCCTTTCTGAATCCCGACAGGATGGTTTTGGTTGTCACTGGAGCCCATGCTTTGTCGACACATCCAATGATGTTTAGGAAAGTTACGTGGCGCATTCTCCCGGTTGCCGTGAACCTGTGCTCTCCATCCATCATCCACAGCTTATGCAGGACTGCCTTAAAGCTCCGGTTCATGGAGATGTCAAGTGGGTGGATTATTTTGGTTAAACCTCCAGGGATGATGGCAGGCATGGAGTTGAAAACTTATAATTTATATAATAATGTGTTAATAATTTCACATATACGTCGCTCCGGAGTATAGGTCGCACCCTTGGCCAAACTATGAAAAAAAAGTGCGACTTATAGTCCAGAAATTACGGTAATTAAACTGTTTATCAGAGGGAAATTGTGATTTTTTAGGACACTCGAGCTTAACTTTAGCTGTCATAATGTTAGCTAACTATAACAGTTTACTGAGCCTGCAGATCCATGTATCGTGCCATGTGAATCCCAACCTGCTCAATTTGACCCTAAAATGTGAGCTCAGGACTGTTGCTCCCTCGCAACTCATGTTGCAGGACTGGCACCAGTTGGGGAGCACGGAATTAGTGAACATGGCCAGCGCCGCTTAAATCGAGTCAGATCAGAGCCACATTGCTGGCTATCAAGTGCAGCGCATGGTTGTGACTCTGTAGACAGCAGCGATGATGAACAGTACAGAGGCAAAGAGAAAATTCCCACACTGCAGTCAGGTCACTCTGGATTAAGTTCATGGAAATACTTTCTTTATCAGTTTGAGACTTGTGCAAAGGTTAACTGTAGGAGCCATATTACTTTTCTCTCTCTTTCGGATAACTTACCCTGTTGTGCTGCCATCAGATATCAAGGCCAGGATGCCAGTAGAAGACTCTGATTTATTCAGATTCTTATGGTGGCCCGATGGTAACTGCAGCCAGGAGCTTGTTGAGTATAGAATGATGGTACATCTGTTGGTTATAATTCCTCCCCTAGTTGTGCATGTTTTGCTCTGAGGAAGTGTGCTGTGGATAATGAAAAGCACTTTAGTCCCTGGGGCAGTTAGCACTGTTCTGCATCATTTTATGTTGATGACTACTTAGTGTCTGTTGGCTCTTAAGTGGAAACAGTGTCTTTATGTCGAGAGCATGGTGTTTTGTGTGCTGAAGGTGGGTTTAAGCTCACAAAATGGATAAGAAACAGACGCTCAGTTCTTGCTGCCATCCCTCAGGAGGAGCGAGCCAAAGAAGTGAAGGATCTGGACTTGGACAGTGAAGTCTTGCCTGTGGAACGTGCCTTGGGTGTGCAATCTGATTCATTCAAGTTTAAGATCACACTCAAAAACCATCAACTTGCAAGAAAAGGAATGTTGTCTGTAGTTAGTTTGGTTTATGATCCTCTTGGTTTCCTGGCTTCTGTTGTGTTGTCTGCCAAGAAAATCCTCGAAGATCTTTTTAAGAGGCATTTGAGATGGCATGATTCTTTACCCTCTTGTGTTGCCAGAAACTGGATGTGTTGGTTAGAAGACCTTTGTCACCTTGAGGACTGGGAAGTCGGTAGGTGTTAAAAGTCTGGAGACTTTGGTGGCCTTCTCTCTGCTCAGCTTCATCACTTTGCAGATGCAAGTGACGAAGGATTTGGAACTGTGTCCTACGTGCTACTTCATAACAACAGTGGGCATTCTCATTGCTCGTTTGTGATAAACAAGGCACGTGTAGCTCCTCGGAAACCAGTCACTATTCCTCGTGAGGCGCTAACTACTGCAGTGGTTGCTAGCAGGTTGTACAAGTTATTGAGAAAAGAGTTACAAATGGACCTTCAAGAGTCTGTCTTCTGGACAGAAAGCACTTCTGTTTTGAAGTATGTTTAAAATGAGACGTCAAAATTTAAAATCTTCCCAGCAAACTGAGTGTCAGCTATATTGAAACTGTCCGATGCGTCCCAATGGAGGTATGTGAATACATCAAGCAACCCTGCAGATTTAGCCTCCAGATGTGCAGTAGTTCAGACACTGTTAAAGACCGGTGAATATCTCTGTGGTCCAGGCTTTTATTGTGAACCTGAGAATAGGTGGTAAAAAAAACACCGATATCTTGAAAGAACTTTCTGATGAAGATCCTGAGGTCAAAATAGTGGCGGTGAATGCTACTCAAGCTGGACAGGTCAGTCCAGTAGAGAAGCTTATTGGCTATTTTTCTGGCTTAGCCTTAAAAGGGCTGTTAATTTGCTTCTCAAGTTTAAAGGGCACATGCCATGCTTTTAAATCCTTCCTTTTCATACCATTAGCCTAATAGCGTAATTGTCATATTTTGGCCAAAATTGAGATGTTTATCTAAATGAATCTACACTGTTAGCAGAGTAGAATTAGACAGGTATCTCAAAATATGCCAACATATGACTTAGGCAATTATGCTATTGGGCTGACCATATGTAAATCATTCACTTGTGGTCTATATTAAGTAGAACTGCAATGCTTTGGTCTGAATTCCTCATTATTGTAGCTCCACAGACCCCTCTGTTACACCTTTTCTGAGGCTCATCTTAGAGCAGCTGGTTTTGGTGCGTTCTCTTTAAATGTGAATGAGACATTTCAGGCCCCGCCCTCCTCCAGGTGGCAGTGCGTTCCACTCCTCCCCCGTTTGGAGATTAGCTACTGGAGGAGGACTAAAATGTAATCATGCACTTTGAAGAGGCTCTGATACCGGGGAGCGATATAAGGAATCGTGTGGGTTAATGCACCCAACAACTGAACTTTTTGACTTGTCTACTTGCAACTTCAGCATAACTGAACTGGACTACAAAATCACTGCGAGAAAAAAAAATGGAGGATTCACGCGATTGGTTAGCCGAAAGTCCATGTCCTTTTTTAGCAGTTCCACAGCAAATACTGTGATGTAACAGATAAGAAAATGTAACAGTGAACAGAGAAAACTGAACAGACTGAAAATTATGACTCAAAAAGAATTTAAATATATCTACACAGAACCAGGACAGAATACATTTACATTTCCTGTCCTGCTAAGCACTCAAAATACACAACAAAATGTATTTAAGGGCTATAACATTTGGATTTTGCATGAAACGTCACCTTGTTGCTGTTCTTGGTATAACATTGAAAGTTGTTGAGAGAAACAATGTGTGAATTAGATCTGAGTGCTGAGCAGCTGGAAAAAGACCTAGAGTTCAAGATGAAAGATGTAAAGGCTCAAGTGCCAAAGATGTTCTGTGCTTGGAAGATATGGTTTTGGTTGACTCTGTGATGATCGGGATTTGCCAAAAAACAAAAATTGGCCAGCTTAGAACGAGGAGAATGTGTAAGGAAGACAAGTTATCTCTATAAGCTTGAGTGATTGTCCTATTATGGTTGAAACCAAACATGCAGTTATACTGGATAAAGATTTGCATGTCTCCAGTCTACTTCTGTCTTGTACACCAAGAAACAGGCCATGGTGGACGAAACCATATGCTTTCTGACTTAAAACTAAGACCAGTTGTTTGGACTGGCTGACAACCAATGTCTGCCTTCTGCAGGAAGCAGAGAAGCAGTGAAGACTGTATGTGGACATAAACTTGAATTGTTCTGTTTTGATTTGGATTTATATTTTTATGGATTATGATTGCACTTTAAAGAATCCATAATTCATTTTGTACTTTATTTGTCTTCCACATTGGTAGCGGTGAATTATTTCTACGAAATAATGGAGGAGCCATATTACTTTTCTCTCTTTCTGATAACTTACCCCGTTGTGCTCTTATGTGTGGGCGTGGTGGCATCTGGCTTGTGGGTGGCACTTTGAGTGTGGTGGTGTTTTTAATTTTGTGTGTGCAGGTGCATGGCAAGACCTGGATCTTGTGTGGGGTGAGCGTGAGTGAGCAACTTTTCTGTTGACTGTTTAATCATCCCTTCTGGAAGTGCCATTGCACAGTGATATGAAATGCAACCACCAAACTGATTGTGAAATTGAGCAATAAATACCACAGTGAGTAATGAGATGACGCTTCTTCAGTATACTCCCACGTTTTAGCCTGCCACAGCGTATTGTAAGATAATATATTCCACAATACTAACCATTGGACAGAGAGGACCATGGCTGATCAATTCAGTTTTGCCTTGAGAGGCGTGGCTGGCACCGTTGTCCATAAAAACCCCAAATCTGCTCGTTGGACCTACAAGAGGATTGTGGAGGAGGTAGAGGTTGCTTATGGGCTGTGTTCAGAACATGCGTCTGTGTGGCTGCCCCTCGTTTATGGAATTCACTCCCATCTGAACTAAGAGCACCACAAACTCTGGACAGCTTTAGAAAGGGCCTAAAGACTTTTCTTTTTTTAAGGCTTTTAATCTCTACACCTAACTTTATTGTTTTATCTATAACTTGGTTCACTATTTTAATTGTAATTATTACCCTGTCTATTTTACACTTTTACTGTTTGCTGTAATGTTCCTTGTTCTGTAGCAGTTTAAGGTTATTTCTTAAAAACGTAAAGTGCGTTATAAATTAAAGGTATTATTATTAGTAGTAGTAGTAGGAGTAGTAAGTTCGGGATAGCCAGACTTTTTTTTTTTTGCATTATCTGGCTTGACAAAACCTAAAACCCCAGCCAGAGATGATGGGAAATGTGAAAAATAGTGTAAATGTGGCAAATTTTAAGCCAAAATTCTCAAAGTAACCTAATCCAAACTAGGTTATGTTACGATGGTAGCCTAGCCAGGTAGAAAGAGAGCAACCTTTGTGACACTGACAGCATTGACTCATAGCTCAAAATGGCTCACTAATCCATTAATCTTGCTTTGTGGCGTATCCCTCATTAAACTGTTTACCTATAAGAGTTTTTTCTCATTTTGCATCTTTGTTGTTCTCTCAATGTCTTACAGGGCACCGGTTGTTTTAATGGCTTCCTGGCATCAATGCTGTTGTCTTATCTACTGATCACTCACAGAATCAGCAACAGCATGACTGCCTATCAGCTTCTTCGAAACAGCTTGAACTTCTTGGGTAATTTTAGTGGATGTCCTGTGTAATTTTTATTTATTTATTTTTTTGGTAATTTGCTTATCTCTGTTTTGAATACCTTGCACCTCTCTTCTTACCGTCAGCATCTACAGATCTGACAATGAATGGAATCAGCCTGGCCAAAGATCCTGACTCTACAGCAGTGAGTGTTCCACCTCAAATTAAAAACAGTGAATGGGTACATTTCTACACAACTATTAATCCACCCCTCTTTTTCTTTCTTTTTTTTTTTACAGCCATCGCTTTCAGAGTTCCACGATGCTTTCCAGGTTGTGTTTGTTGACCCTTCGGGACACCTGAACATGTGTGCGGACATGACTGCGTGTACATACAAACAGGTAACTAAACACTGGTGTGTTTGAACATTTTCTCTGGTGATTTTAAGCAAGTGGTTTTGAACCATTTCCACTTTTGTTCTCAGCTGCAGCATGAGGCATCTTTGTCAATGCAGTTCTGGGACAACCCTACAGTGGATGGGTTCCAGTGCCTCCTCATGACACCCAAACCCATGATAAGGACAAGTGACCACGTATTCCAGTATGTTTCTGTCAGCTAATACAACAAAACCTAATTATATTTAGTTAATCTTGCATACTAAATTAGATAAAATGTCATTAATCCCTTTGGGAACATTCCATCAGTAAAGTAGCACCTTTTATAGGTAAGATTAGCACACAAATGCAGATACTAGATAAACAGTTTGGTTCTGCACCTTTTTAATAAACTTAGTAAAAGAAAATAAAAAATCTACACCTAGAGAACATTAACTTTCAGAGTAGGGCTCATTCTCATCTTCATGCCCTTAGCTCTTTTGTTTTATGCTTTTTGTCCCCTCCCCTTAGATTGTGTGAACTGGTGAAACTTCAGTCCAGCTGCAAGAAACTGAATCTCCTCAGTGAGCTGATGGACCATAGTGGGGATTATATCCACACTGCGCTGCCTTTTATTCTATCCCTGCTCCAGCGAGGACTGTCCCAAAGGATTCACCTCCTCACCCACTCCCTCTCTCCTGACCCAAAGGTGAAAGATTTACATGGATGGATTTGTATTTTTTTTTTGCTTTGCTTTATTTCATATTGTCTAAGCTATTCTTAATGTGCAAAAACATTACTATTAATGTCATAGTGCATGTTTTTGTTTAAAAATTATGTATTTTTTAATATCCTTGTAAAAATAATTTTATCTCTAGATTACTGTCTACAGAGCTTACTTCCTTTTTCTTTCATTACAGTGGTCTGTGGAGAGTGAAGCCCCGAAGTACAAAACTCAGCCTCCGCTCTCCTTTGGTTTGCTTTTAAGGCCAGAGCTGTCAGCCTCTGTCCTGGAACGAGGCCCACCAGCAGATAGCCCCAAGGTAACCTTACCCGTCTCCCTTTATTTCAAATGAAGGTTTGTTTTTTCTTGAGTTAACCATTGGAGTTAAAGATGCAGATTTTCTTCACTCAGAAAATGCTGAATTAATTAGGGCTCATTATCCATCCATTCGCTTCCACTTATCCTTTTCGGGGGGGGGGGGCTGGAACCTGTCCCAGCTGACATAGGGCGAGAGGCAGGGTATACCCTCGACAGGTCGCAAACTTGTCGCAGGGCCAACCATTCACTCACATTAACTTTACTTAATATGACATGCATGTGATTAGATTACACCATGTAAATGGTGGACTAAATTGTATTTTCAGATGGAAAGGTTCGTGTATATAGACTTCCACTACAAGCTGCATTCACCCCTTCATAAAGTGCTGTATTTTATGCATACAGCACTTCATGTGTCCTGCATATGTGCACACACATACCTGGGGCAATTTGAGGTATGTTGCCCAGTGGTGTTTCAGCATGCAACTTGGAAGAGCAGAAGATTAAACCACTAATTAATGGACGAGCTGCTTTAACCTTTGAGCTGCAGCTCACAGTTTGAGAAAGGGTTCTAAGTGTAATTAGTGTATTTTTATTTCAAATGTGGTTGCAAACACCTTAAAGAATATTATACCACAGTAATAATCTAGACTGTGTGGCTCCATGTTTTACACATTCACATGCTTGGCAAGTGAAAGGTTGCTGGTTCAGTTCCAGCCAGTTACAAATCTCTTCAGAGTTGCATCAGGAACGGCATCTACCCATTGTGCCGACCCCTCGTGACAAGGGAGCAGCCAAAAGTAGCTAATCTGCCCAATTCGCTCTTACTATGTGGCTGGATTTTAAACAGCTTTTCTTTTAGCATAAAATGGAGGCAGCCTTGTTACTTCGTCATCATCATCATGGTGATGTAGAATTTGTGCTTATATTTTATGCTTCTTTTTGTATGTTTCTTTTTTTTAATCATGCTTGTGATTTAATTTTTTTTTATTCCTCTGTTAGGCGGCTGAATTTCGTCAGCTGTGGGGCCCTCGCTCTGAGCTGCGTCGCTTCCAGGATGGTGACATCACGGAGGCTGTGCTGTGGGATGGAGTGAGCATTTGCCAAAAGCGGCTGGTTCCCAGTCAGATCATCACACATTTGCTACAGCTGTATGTATTTTATCTCAGAGCTTGGTTGAGAGACAAGAGAAATTACAAAAACGTTAATACAGTGGTTAGTGTGGTGAGCTTTTCCAACTATAATAATAACATATTCAGTAACATGTAATGGTAACATGTTACTTGTAAAGTCTACTCAATAAAGACCTTAAATACATGTTCATAATCCCCACGTACAGAAGATAATGCCTACGTTAAGGTAAATATGGCATATAAAAGACTTCAGCTTGATTATAGGGCATCCTCCTCTACACACATTCTAAATGAAGTCGAGTGCCAAGAATTTGTAGTGACTAAAAATTTACACAAATACTGCTCACATGATTTTACCATTGGCTCAGTGCCAGCTGTTCCAGGCCTAAAGTGTCAGCATCAAGTCAAGAGAAGTGAGAAAACAAATTTCTGTGCAAGTTTGGGAACTACTTGATGATGTAGTTAAATATTTGCCTGCAGCTAAGTTACAGCAGCTGTTTAGAAAATGACTACCAATTTGTAGCTTATGAAACAAGTTTTAGCTTATAGCAACAAGTTTTAGCTTATAGCACTGTTGAACACAACCAACACCATCATGCCAACAGCTTCCCATCTACCCTGACTTGTATTTACTGCCTTTCAGTAACCTTATTCTGTTGTCCATTAGGATACCAGTGTTTCAAACATCTAAGATCATGCAAGTTATACATTTCTGTTTACAAAGATCATCAGGTCAACATGTTCTGGGCTCAGTCTTCTACGCATTGTTGCAAATGTTTGCCCTGCCTCTGACAGTAAAGATGGCAGCGATACCCCAGGTACACACAAATAGTGTCTCGCCAGAGTGGCCAGTTTGGGGAATCTCGGTCCATTTACCCTCCACCAGTCGAGAGGATTGATGTCTAATGAGGGAGCAATGTCTCTCAAATAGTAATCAACCTGGGCCTCAGAGTCAGTGGCATAGGAAGAACTGTAGTTGTCGCCAAGGAGCAACACCATAGTGTTTTTGGTGTCACTTCTCATTTGCGAGGGCACAGTCACCTGGCTAATGTCCGGTGTGACCAAAGTCTCCTGCTGCTCATCCTTGGTGCCCACAGTAGTAGTTATTGCATCTAATTTTGAAACTAGTTCATGCAGCTTAACCTTTGCAGCCAGTCTCCCCGTTGGTGTAAGGAAGCTCAGATGTTTGTGCCGAGGGTCCAACATGGAGGCGATCAGAGCTGGTTTTGAAGCTAGGTCATTAGAGTCAACCTGAAATTAGTAAAATTAAAATGACATAAAAAAAATGTAAAAGAAATGCTGATTATTTATCTTTGTCAAGAGTTTGCACCTACCTCCATGTGATTTCTAAGTGACTGCTGAACTTTGAGCTTGAACTCTGACACTTGTTCGACATCGTTCTCTTTTGGCACGAGGTGAGTCTGGACGAGGCTGAATGTGATCGGGTAAATGTTTGAAATGGACACCTCTGTCTCCGCAGATATGACTGTTGTGGCCCATTTAAGTGTCGCCAGCACAGGTGTGAAATTCTCAATTATTTGCCAGCAGTCGTCTTCAATCTCCAGAGTCTGTGCTTCCTGCCTGTTGGTGATAGTGCGATCAGACAGGACAGCTTTAATCGCCCACCGTTGTTCAAGCAGCCGTTCAAACATGTCGCAGATGGTGTCCCATCTAGCCTTGCTTGATTGGATGAGCTTGCGTTGTGGCAGGCACATCTGAACTTGCTTCTGTTCCAAAGCCTCACTCGCCTGCAAGTTGTGATTGAAGTGCTTCACTAGTTTCCCAGCAGCAACGATGATGTGGAGTAAATCTTCACCCAACCCATCACAGACTGCCAGCTGCAGTATTGTGGCAAAGCAAGTTGTGTAGTCCCAGGTGACACGGCTACATGCTTGGGCTGATAAGATGTTTTGCATGTTGTTATGAACACATGAAGTCACTTTACCAGCGATACCCCACGCCTGCACAGTGCTGAGCAGAGTTTCTGTGATGCTGTCTACAGTGGAATGGCTCTCTACTAAAACTTTGTGTGTCTGCAGCACAGCTGACCTCCCCTGCCAGTCTTCTGTTATAAATGAGCATGACACTGTCATGTACCTCTGAAAGGTGAGACCTGTCCAGAAATCTGCAGTGAGAGCCACTTTCTCCACTCTGCCCAACTGCACCAGAAGCTCTTCCATCTTCTCATGGAAGTGGCCTTCAATAATACGTGTAACCTCACCAACAGATGGCATTTTATAATTATGTACAGTGTAAGCGAGTAGCTCTCGAAAACCATCGCCACTAACCATGCTGATGGGAAGCATGTCCTTCTCTATCATTCTGGAGATTAGCTCCGTCACCTCTGCGTGCGTTGCCAGCGTCACGCCGTCGTTAGGTACTGCGTCCTGGTGCTTGTTTTTGATGTGGTACATCATGCTGGTGGTGCTGCTCCTGTATTTCAGCTTCGTGTCGCACATCGTGCAGTGAACCTCGTCGTCCACTTTGATAAAGATGTCCCAAACCGAGCTCCGCTTCAGGCGTTTCCTCTCGCCGTAGTCCCGCTCGGGAGGGTTGTTGGTAGTCGTGTTTATGTTGGGTGACATGACTGCGACCTGCGCGTTGTCCGAACTGTTGGAAGCATGCATCTCCTCCTCGATGCACTTAACAGTGCAAATGACCGGTTTCTCTTCCTCGTCCAGCGGCGTCGCGGATGAATGTAGCCTGCTCATGTGGTTCATCATGGTGGTCGTGGCTCCACCGCAGTACTTCAGCGTCGCGTTGCATTTCATGCAGCGGACAAAGTTTCCCGTTTGTTCAAAGCAGTCCCACACGGAGCTGCGTCTTCTCCCCGTGCGCTTCATGCTTACTTCTGTTCTGATCTAAACCTTAGCAAGCTAGCAGATGTATTAACAAGGATTGGTTAAAAAAAATTAAAAAGACGGGTTTTAGTGGTAGTTAAAACGGTCTATTTACCTGTTACACTTCGACACGTGCCCTAAAAAAAAGTGACAGTGAGATAGCTATGTATATACTTTTACTGAAGGCTCGATTTTAAAGAAAATGTGTATCTCGTCCTGCAGGCATGCAGATATCCCTGAAACCTGCGTGCGATATGTCGGGGCGATTGTGGATGACGTCATCAAAACGGGAAGTGAGGTAAATCGTAGAATTATTTTGGCCTTCACGTTGTTAGCCTTAATGTTCATATTCTGTACCTTCACAGTTTGGGTCAGTTTTGACTTCCCTCACTTCTGTATCATAAAAGGTTCCCATAGATACTTTGTGGAAAGAAGCTGGAGTAAGCCCACTCCAGCTCAAACATGCAAACCCCACACAGAAAGGTCCTAGCCATGATTTGAACCATCTCTCAGTATGACCTCTTTTCCATTTGTGCATTAACCTATGCTGTTTTATTGTTTGGAGATTTCCTCCACGGTTTTTCAAAAACCACCAAGTGCCTGTCTGCAGAAACCTGGGCAAATGGGGTGGGAACACCGTTTTCATCAGTAGTTTCAGATTAAAGATTCCCTAAAAGCACCATTTTATTTGATTTTGATTTGATCCACACTGGTGGATCTAAAATTGATCTGAACAGCTACAGATCAGATTTTGACCTGGAGCAGCCTCAGTGTACAAACACCTGTACAACAGTATAACATGTTAATGTTTTTATTTTTCTGTATTTTGGATAACATTAGGAAAATTACTCAAATTTCATTCTAAAATAAATTTTAAAAAATTCTGTATTTATAGCCTGATTTATTTTAATAATTTCATGTGTTTAAAATACAAACAAACAAAATTAAATGCCAAAGACCACCAGAAGAGGGTGTCAGTGTAGTTTTCATCACTAAATCTACTTATTGTCTTTGTCCAACCTGTATTCTGCTCTTCAGGTGCTTGGCACTGGAGAGGAGGAGAGCCTGGCAGTAGTTCAGTCTTATGATGACCTGAGCAGAAAACTATGGAGTCTGGAAGATCTGCCTCTCACCATCACTGCTGTGCAAGGAGCACACCCTGCACTCAGATACACACAGGTAAAACCCCTTGCTCTTATCAGAAAACTGCTGCCATAAATTTTTTATTTTCATGGCAGCAGTTTAATACAAATGATTTTTTAAAAAAAAGTGTAATTTTAAAATGGCACCATGATCCGACTCCAAGCTCTTGTTAAACTGTTCATGTCTCTTATATTAAGCTGTACATTTGTCTTCATGGCAGTACTAACATTTCAACTGTGTCTTGCAGGTCTTTCCACCACGGCCACTGAAGCTGGACTATTCGTTCTTTGACAGAGAGAAAACCTCCAGAGCACTAGTACCAAAGGAAGGCAAACCCTGTCCTGTCTTTATCACTCCAGTCACAGGTGAGAACAGATCTTTGAAAACTACATCTAGATGTGTAGTAATTTCTGAATTGGCTGCTATTCATGGTGTATTATTATGTATTAATTCTCACTGAAATTGAAACATTAATTTTCATTTACTTGGGTATCAGAGACATGTTGAGATGCAGAGTTGTACACCAATGTGTTTGTTACCTTGTTCTTGCAGTAATCTGTCACATGGAAGGCAGCGGAAAATGGCCTCAGGACCGCCTCGCGATCCAGCATATCCGAACTGCTTTTCACATCCGGCTCGGGGAGTTACTCAAGAAGCACCATAATTATACATGCAGACCCTGTCCTACCCACCTGGATGTCTGGAAGGTATGTTTTTGATTATGTGTACATTTAGCAGACTTGCATGTGAAATTGAACCTATAACTAAAATATAATTAAGTGTAAAAGAAGGGTTACCAAGGCAGTCTGTCTTTTGCTAAAATAATTTAAAAAGTTTATTCTTAGAGCAATTTGGCAGAAAAAACAGACCCAAGGTATCAGGGTCTCTTATTTTACCAAAGGACGGAGTAGATGCCTCAGATGTTGAGTATGCATCTGCCTTACTGAAGAGCACATGTCAGATGAGCCTTTAGAGCCACGCTTCCTTTTTTCTTCTGTAAAGGAATGTAATTAAGTTAGTGGTATATCTACTGTAGTTGTTGGCATACTGTTTTTAATTATGACTGAAGGTAAAAATATTTAGTTTATTTAAGCTGCCTTTTGAATTTAGTGTAATACATATCATGTCAAATCATAGCATGTCGTAAAAACGTAAAAACTCCCTTAGCAGCACCTATTTTCCTTTGCTCCCAGGATGGCTTGGTGTTCCGAATCCAGGTGGCATATCACCGTGAACCGCAGGTGCTCAGGGAGAGCTTGACTGCCGAGGGGCTGCTGGTTGTAAGGGACAATGACGAGGCCCAGGCGCTTGAGATGGCCACCATTCACAAGCCTCTGCTTACTAGTACATTGCACGGGTAAAAAGTGATACAGAGTAGTTTGTGTGAAAAAGCAGACCTATATATTTATTAATGTGTTTCATTTTCTTCAGTCTCGTACATTTCATCTTGTGTTTTCTGTTTTGCAGGCTCCAGCAGCAGCACCCATGTTTTGGAGCAGCATGTCGCCTGGCCAAACGTTGGCTCGGGGCTCAGCTGTTCAGCAATGACATTACAGAGGACACAGCAGACCTGCTGGTGGCATCGCTTTTCCTGCAGCCTGCACCCTTTACTGCTCCTAGGTAGCCACTGCGTCTGCCTTGTTTTTGTTTGTTTTTGTTTTGTGGGGAACACGTTTTCCTCTGTTTCTTATGGGTCACGTGAGTGAATTTCTCCATCTTCTTCAGTTCCCCGCAGGTGGCCTTCCTCCGCTTCCTTCATCTGCTCTCGTCCTTTGACTGGAGGAACAATCCGCTGATTGTCAACCTCAACAACCAGCTCACAGGCAAGTACTCTCTCACATACACCCCTTTTCCGTCTGTGTGACACAAACAAATCCCTCCTGACCTCTTTCTTTTTACTCACCCGACATACTTTTACATCCGCCCATACGCTTTGCTGTTTCAACGCCAAATTTTACTTGTTCGCTTCTCTGTCACGTGTAGCTGCTGATTACACCGAGATCAAGAATGGCTTCATGGCCACCCGGGAGTCCCTGCCCGTCATGTTTATAGCTACGCCTAAAGACAAAAAACTGTCTATGTGGACCAAACGAGCGCCTAGCATTCAGGTCAGTGGACACACAAGTAGACAAGTAAAAAAACATTTAATAGATTAGCTCTCAATGCTGAATTTTAAATGATTAAATATTACATCTGGTCAGTAAACATGTAAGAAAAGATAATGAAAGACTTTGCTATCTCACAAAATACTCCTTTTTTTTTTGTTTTTTGTTTTTTTGTCTGCTTGTTTTTACTGTGTTCAAAAAGTTTCTTGCAGAGAATCATAAACAGCGGTGTAGAAAAGAATTGCATGTTCTTGGCAGAGAGCAGTCACATAGTTTTCCAATCCTGGAGCCTTTCCTTAGTGCGCACTGCTCCCCTGGATCACACTGAAAAGATACGGCTTATATTAAACTGAGACAGTGATTCAGTACCTCTGTAAAAGATGATAAATTGCTCTAAACAGGCTGACTATATCAGTTTTAGAAATTCCAGATGGTATTAGTTTTTTGCCTTACATACCAGAGGAAGATGGCCATGCTTTTTTCTTAGAATTGGAAATGGATTGTTCTGAAGTCTTTCCAAAACCTCATGTAAATCATTGATCTGGAACAGCACAATACAGTCAAAATTCCAAAAGGGTCAAAAGATAAACATGATAAAAAAATTAATCTAATAACAATGTTTATATCATTGATTATATCGGCCTAAAAACATGGGAGTGACCATCAGGGAGACCATCAGGTGGAGCTCACCAGCTGCTTTTCGTTGCCATCCTCTTTCGTGGTGAAATAAGTTACATATTTTGTTTTGTATTCCTCTGTTTGGACTTGACCAGAGCTGTAAAGTAGTCCTGTGGCACACAGCATCGTACAGAAAAAACTCACACACCAGCCTCCCATAGCGTGCAGCTGACCCAGATAGGTTTCCTGTGCTTGGCTACCTCACTCCTGTTAGAAGCAACAACTTTAAGGACAAGCCTCTCCCAGCATCCTCCTTTATAGCTCTTGGAGAACAGGAAATTTGTGCTCTGACGCCCTGATAGAGACGTCATTGTGGGCTTAATTACAACGTTTACAATGATTCCATTTTACCTTATGTAGATCCTCAGGCTTTACATGCCACATGGGGATTATTATCATTTATTAGTACACACATGTTCATAGAAATGAGTCTGTTTAATGAGTTTCTAAACAAATAAAGTAAGTAAAGGATCCTTGTTCAGTGTTATTTGTAGTTGTCGCAGTTCCTGTGAGTAACCACTAGGCAGCAGAATATGGAACTAGTGGTGCATTAAGAGAATGAATATTTAATTTTTAATGGGAAAAAGATGTTTTCCAAAAAAGGCTTACATGACCATGACTCCAAAATTGCTATAGAATTTGAAACAATTTATATCTGGATGAGAAAGAAATATCAGATGGAATGATATTCTATTCCTTTAAGGAATTAACGTTGTTTAAATTCTGGTTCATCTGCCCAATAGTAGGCAACAAAACGATGTTTCACACTGAAATAAAAAAAAAAACATAAAGGAACTGAAGACTAAAATTATCACTATGGTAATAGAAACGGGGACAGTAATGTGGTGGAAGTTCATGGTACAGTTAAGGTGTGACTTTAAAGGTTATTTTTTAAATTTATCTTGTTTACGTTATCAAAATTACAAACAATACAGAAAAGGGTGTTTTCACTACAGCTTTACAGTTATGTAGTTGTGTACTGTAAAAAAAATAAAATAAAAATGGGTTCTTAGATAGGACTCTCAAATTGTGTTACAGAATGTGGGATCAGGAGTACTCTTTTTCACCCAGAACACACATTTAGTTCTATCTTCATGTCATGTAGATATACAGCTAAATGGCAAAAGGGGTGCTTTTACCATAATAACTGAGACATCTATCAGCCAGGCTCAAGTCTGCAATTGCTGGCTGTTCCATAATGAATAATTTTTTTTCTTGTCAGTACCTTTTCATGATTGCAGATGATTATTTTTTTGTGTTATTTTCCAGTGCTTATGATTAGTGTCACAACCACGACAGTGATCGTTCCATTGCGTGATTTGTGAGAATGTTTGTTTTTGGTGCTAATGGTTTAAAAATGTTCAAAGCCACTTTTGGGTGTGTGTTCAGATGCTGCAGCGTATGATAATGGTATCTGCAGAGAGCCTTAAAGTGCTGGAATATCAGCTGATGGATGGCAGCCAGATACAAGATGTCAGGGTTGGTGAATACCCTCTTCATGCATGATCCACTACATAAATTCTTATTTTTAATGTTTTATTTTTATTATTATTATTATTATTTTGTTTCAGTGTTTTCATGCGTTCTTTTGTGCTTGTGTAGGTCATTTTGCGTCCTCCTCTGGATGCTTATGATGTTGTGATTCACCTGAAACCGAAGCAGATCCCCCTGCTCGACCAGGCAGTAGACCCTCCGGTCGTCACCTTTAGCAGGGGCATTGTGTCTGGCAGTGCGGCCCAGCCTGGAGGGCCCCTTCCAGTCATCGACTACAACCCTGTGTCCCTCTACCTGGGAGAGCTAAGAGTGAGTAATGTCTTTCAACATTTCATCTTGATGTTACTGTGGTTTTGATAGAAAAGGTATGAAGTTGAAATTATGTTTGAAAGCTGCAGTGCAATATAACAGAGCAGCTTCCTGACGATTCCGGATTCATGTTCTTTCTGTCTCCCATCAGTGTGTTGAAAGTACATAAGCTGCATTATGCAGCCCTTACATGTGTATCACTGTGTTTTATTGGCAAATTGACATATAAAATGTCAAATCAGTCAGTCCAAGATGACTACTAACTAGACTAGGCTTATGAAAGTGAAGTTGTTAGATGTAATAACTGGTAGTTTTTTTGGTGCAGACTCAATGTTTTGTTTCAAACTTTGCTTTGAGCCTCATATCAATTGTGTAACCTAATTTATTTCCAGGAGGCATTTGGAGACTTGGCCCTTTTCTTCTGTGATCCCTTTGGTGGAACAGTAATCACAGTTTTATGGAAACCGCAGGCATTCATCCCAGCACCCTTTAAGGTAATTGCAAATTTAAAAGGAAAAATCTATTTTGGGCTGTTTTTAAAAACTTGTAATTCTTCATTTGTTCATATTCACATTTTAACACTAATCACGGTTTCCTGTTTAATATTTCTTTTTCTTTCGTTCGTTTGTTTGTTTTTTCCCATCAGACATCGCAGGTGTCTGCCCGCAGCGTGGAGGTCACTGGGGATGAAGTCAAAACTGTTCCTAATGTTGAAGCAGTACTCGAGGACTTCCGGATCATGGGGAAGGGCTTGGTCAAATCAGTGGAGGCCAGGACTGAAAAATGGTCATTTTAGATGCAGCACATATGGACAGACACACTTGATGAGATTCATTCTAGAATTGAAAAGAGGTTGGGTTTTTTTTCCAGTTTTGTTTCCATTACAAAATAACAAAATAGTGGAAACATGAACATCTTGTTAACTATGTGAAATTTAATTCCTCCATCCGACTGTGTTTGTTTCATGTTTAATAAATACATATCTACTCTTTGGAGTTCAGTTTATCTCTGTATTCATTACATTTATTTTTTAATTCTCTACCTTGATGCTAATTACATATATGGATGCATAATACTTGTGCATTTGCAAAAAAAATGACTGAAATATTAGCTGTTTTAATAAATGAATCAAAAGCTAATTATTCAGAAATGTTTATGATAAAGATAAAGCATTTGAGTTATTTTTCATACAGATTCATAGGCATTTCCTAATCGGGTTTCCTTCCTTCCATAATAAGAGACATTTTAGTCCCTCATATTATTGACCAAGTGATTGAGAATACAGTTACTGATGATGAAAGTGGCACTTGTAACCCTGTGCCACAGTTCTGCATAAGTACTTGATAAGTAGCCAGTTTCCTGAAACTGCTGATAAACATTCAAAACTCAGGAAACAGGAGATTTCATCAGAGCTGGTGATGCAAAGATGCAATACTGTCTGTGCTATATTTTATACAAGGAAAGGGGCTATGATTACCAAGCAGAGCAATGGCACTTGTTAATGGTTTGCATTTAAATAAGTTGTTTGTCCCTGTTTGCGCTTCATTGGAAGAACAAAAGTGTGTGGCTTACAGTCACACACTTATAAAATGTCGATACAAGCAAGATGTGGCAAAAAGTAGCAAAGTCCATCTGAGATTTCTTTGTCAATTTTGGTTTGCCTAAATGTGATCAGCCCTTCCACCAATTTGTAACTATCAAAAAGAAACTGCACGAATGTGTGATGATGCTTATGGTGCACAAACACTGCTGTAAATCTTTTATTCCACTGTGGAAATCATCTGAATTATGTGACGTGTATTTAAAATATCTGAACTCAATTTGGCGATGAATTGGAGCACATTTAAGCTTGTTTGGTAAATGGCGACGATTATCACAGAAGCTTAGTGTTTAGCACTACTGCCCCACTGCAAAAGCTTCAAAAGGCCTTCTGTGTGCGGTTTGCATGTTCTTACTCTGCCTGTGCCAGTTTTTTTCTGAGCTTTTTTCTCCCAGCACTGAAAATCTTGCTAGTTTAATGCTGCTCATTTGGGTCCACAACGAAAGGCAGCTTTGAAGTAATAATGTCAGTGAATCAATGGGTGCTGATGCACCACCATTCATTTTTTAAAATATTTTGCTTCCGAGGAATCAGATTTTCTTGTACGTTTTTTAAGCTGATTTTGAGCAATAGTTCTCCAGGCTTTCTGAAGTTCTTTCAAATCGGCTGTCCTTGTACCTGACCGTTATCAGATTAATGGTTTTTATTAGTTTGTTAAGCCACCTGACACTAATCTATCAATCATTAAAACATAAAAAGGCCCCCAACTCAAGGAATGAACCAGTGTAACACGTAACAGATTTCAAATTGTATCTTTGTTACAAGCTGCCTGTCACAAAAACACATTTTTTTTTCCCCGTTCCTTTATCTGAATCTATGAAAAATGTCTAAGATAAGAGTTTTACACCAAAAAGGGGATTCCCAAAAAGTTATCAGCTGAAATCTTGCAGTTTGGTGTGCAGTGGGTCCTACTATCTACAGCAGATAAACAGTATTATTCACATTCTGATAAATGCATTGGAGAGTAACTTGTGGTTCAGCATCTTCAAATACTGCATACACAATTGTGCACATCACTTTCTACAGTTCTATATTGTACTGTAATATTCATTTTCTGACATCTCGTACCTCCTTGCTCTAGAAGATGTTTGACAGCTCATTGCGTGACAACCTTTCATTATTTTAATATTTCAGCTAAATCGCTTTCACTATTCCACTGAAAAAGGAAAAATTCATTCATCCAGCATAAAGTTTTTATTATAGCATGTATATAACATAATGGATTAGAGATGCTGCCATTGTATTGTGAACACAGAAAACCTGTATACCCTTGCGTACTAGTATTAAACAAAAAGGTCCTGCACTTAGCTTTTCCATGCAGTGTTCTACAGTACACCTGCTCTTTGTTTGTCTCAGCATGTGCACAGTAAGGAGTGTTATGGCTGATGATGAATTGCTCACGACTGTGAGCAAAACAACATAAAAGTCTTAATTGCTGTGCAGACGTACAGCTTTGTCATCGGATGTGTATGTGTTTGTGCGTCTGCAG
>VUQK01038892.1:13940-26325 GCA_015106715.1 Bujurquina vittata | reverse complement strand
TGTGTTTGTGCGTCTGCAGCTGTTGAGAGATAAAGCATCGTCTTCTTATCAAAACACCTCACAGCCATGGAGAAAGTTGGCACGTTCCAGATAATGATGTTGCACACGACACACACGATTCATTTCTGTTCTAAAGTATGATATAGTCTTGACTGTATATCATCTTTTCCCTTCCACACACGTCTCTTCTGACATACTACGTGTAATTATAGTGGCCTACTGTTCCATTGCTAACTATGAATGTGCAGCATTAGGTAATCTTACAGTGGATTAACATGTCTCTTAAATGACTCAAGGGGACACAGAAGAACTGGAAATGCTGCTTCTTGTTTACATTTTCCAACCAAAAGATTATGTTAAGACATCAAAAAAAGAAATCCATCAGTATGCAGGTGTTATAAAAAGAGTCTCTGTCTGTCCAGAGGCTGTGCTGTTTGTCTGAAAGATATTTCATCACCTATCTGTCCTTTGTTCTCTGATGGCAAACAACTACAATGCTGCCACTCCTACAGGAGACACATCTTGCAGACATGATGTAGATATGATCATACATCCAAAAAATATAAAAATAAATATTGAAATAAAATAAAAAATCTCCAAAAGACCTCGGATTTTTAATCATATATATGATTTTTTAATCATAGTATGGCATCAAGTCAGTTGAGGTTCTGGGATATTTATCTGGTCAGTTAAGTAGCAGAAGGTTGTTAATCAGTTTCAGCTTTTTTGTTGTTGAAGAAATTAACAACAGGTGCACTAGAGAGACAATCATGAGAAGCCCCCCCACAACAGGAACTGTGTTACACACGGAGGTCACTGACATTTTTCCCCCTCCTCATCTTTTTCTGACTGTTTTGCATTTAGCTAGGGTCAGTGTCACTACTGGTAGCATGCAGTGATACCTGGACCCTGCAGAGGTTGTACAGGTAATCCAACTCCTCCAGGATGGCACATCAATATGTGCTATTGCCAGAAGATTTGCTGTCTCTCCCAGCACAGTGTCAAGAGCATGGAAGAGATTCCAGGAGACAGGCAGTTACTCTAGGAGAGCTGGACAGGGCCGTAGAAGGTCCTTAACCCATCAGAAGGACCGGTTTCTGCTCCTCCAGCAGGCCACTTGTGCGAATACCTCGGACCAAAAAATCAAAAATAGACTCTACCCTAGTGCAGTGGGTCCTGGGTTCATCCCGGTGCACGGCAAAGCCCAGCCTAATGTGGTGAGAATATGCAGGCAGTTTCTGGAGGTTGAAGGAACTGATACCACTGCTGGCCCCCACACTTTTCTTACCTAAATCCAACAGAACCCCACTGGGACAATAGAACCCCATCGGTCCATCTGACGCCATCAGGTTGCACCTCAGACTGTCCAGGAGCTCAGTGATGCCCTGGTCCAGATCTGAGAGGAGATTCCTGAGGACACCATCCGTCATCTCATTAGAAGCATGCCCTGATGTTGTCATGCATACAAGCACATGTGGGCCCCACAAACCATTGACTACTATTTTGAGCTGCTGCAATGAAATTTCCGCTAAAAGAAGGAGTCTTCCACATATTTTTTTTTTCACTTTGATTTTCGGGGTGTCTTTATTCATTGTAGGGTCTTTATCTTACTATATAAAGAAGCTTAAGGTGACTGTTGTGATTTGGTGCTATATAAACTGAATTGAATTGAGGTTGGTGATTCCTAACACAGTACCCAGTCCATATCAGTATAGATATCCGGCATGACTTTTTTCTTATTGCGATGGATGGATGCAGTGTTCCTTTAATTTTTTGAGCAGTGTATTTTTGCCACACCTACACTTACTCTGGGCTCTGTTTTCAGGCTTTAGAAAAGTGAAGACAGAAGACTTTGAACATATTTCAAGTATTCTGAGGTCAGATCAGTTGAGTATTATAAACAGCATAAAAGTTCAAGGAGTAAGCTCCAAAGATGTGAGGGGTCATCTTTACCTGGGAGAGAAGGGTTTGAAACCTGTGTGAAGCCAAAGTGTGCTGTTTATTTTTAGCCCATATGAAGTGTGTGCTGCTAGTGGGTTTCAAACAAATAAGGGGGACATTCAGTATGAAGGCTGCATATTTCTTGGCAGCTTCTGAGCCTTTTCTGCTGCTCAGCCTACTGCAGCTTTAATTGTAAGGACTTCTCATTTTAAAAAATGGACAGAAATTCTTGTGGGTACCCCCATTCTTTTCACTTTAGCACTTACTGTCCTGTTTCTGAGCCAAGCTCTTCCAGGAAAAGTTGTTTAAAACCATATGGCTCAAAAATGCAGCTCCATTGGCCTTAAAAAATGGTGTTTGAGCTGAAAAACAAAACTGATTGTTAAAGAGTTAAATTATGTAAAGTATAAAAAAAAGAAGCCTAGAGACAACGAGCAAAATGTTATTCTTGGTAACAGTTTAACAGTAACAGACTGTTTTCTCTGTATTATTGTACGGTTTTTACCTTACAAAATAAAACATCTTGAGAACTGAATAGGCTTATGTGAATAGTTTATGCCAGGAAATAAAAAGATTTCCCCTAAATTTCAAAATTGACTAAATCTAAAAGACAGTAAAAGACAAGTGCCAAAAACATAAAGCATATTGCCTATACCTGCTATTCACTGTTTCTGACTGCTGAAAGTGAAGTCGACCAGACAAGGACAACACCAGAAGAAGAAGCCTTGCCTCATATTCATATCTGTGTCATAACAATCAATATCAGTGTAACAAAACATTGCTCTGTTGAATCATCACATTTTTTTCATTTTAAGATCCTTCCATTTACATTTCCACCTAAACCACCTCCAAGGTGGTTTAGGTAACGATCTCTTCACTGAGAACATCCTCAAACATTTGTGCATGGCAACAACCCAACGAACGGCCTCCTCGAACCCCTCCTCACTTACACAGAGGACAGATTAAAACAGTTTCTTGTGAAATGTTGCACATGAATTACACATGTATGGTTTGATGTTTCTGGCTGGCATGACTCAGACTGCCGCTACCTAATAACATGTCATGCATATATAATTTGGAGAGACAAAGTTTTCTTTAAGATGTTTTCTACATGCCAGAAAATGAAATTTCTTTCATAGGTCTTACAGGCCTGACATGCTTGTGGGATTTTAAATGGGCATTTTTCTGTAGAGTAAGTATCCGCAGTCCGCAGGTGAATTCCAGTTGCTGTGCTCCACTATGATGCAAAAAAAACTGGCATAGCCAAAAACACACATGCGGGAGGTGTAATTTAGAATGATACACTGATCCTGTTGATACCAGCATAGCCAAGACCTTGGACAGTGGAAATGTTTTCACACCTCTACTGAAGTCAGAC
The DNA here is from genome assembly GCA_015106715.1 of Bujurquina vittata. Lineage (NCBI taxonomy): Eukaryota > Metazoa > Chordata > Actinopteri > Cichliformes > Cichlidae > Bujurquina > Bujurquina vittata. Next base: position 23,006 of record VUQK01038892.1, on the reverse strand, counting down.
AAAGCAAGCATGTGTGGTGATGAAGTTTCAGATGACGAACAAATGAGCATGTCAGACAAAATAAGGTGACAGACAGAAAGGTGTGCGTGCGAATAGCTGTGAATTGTCCCATACTGGCTACAAACAGGTATGAATTACACGTGTATGTGCGTGTGTGTGTGTGAGTGTGCCTGTGCGTGTGTGTGTGTGAACATCCAAACTGGGAATATTTAGCTTTGTTCTAAATTAATATTTTAAGATGCAGTTTTTTAACAAAGTTGATTGAGTTTGGATTATGCAACTTTTAAAAAAATGGAGATTGGTTAGTTTTAAGACGTATACATTGGATATTATTACCAGTGATGGTACCTTGAAAAGTAATCAATTACTAATTACTTCTTTAAAAAGTAACTTTGTTACTTTGCTGATTACTTGAGTTTTGAAGTAACTAAGTTAGATTACAAGTTACATTATTAGTTACAGTGAACAGCTTCCGGCATTGTGTCAAAAGGTTATCGTCTGTATACAACTGTAAATTAATTGTTAACCTATAATCTGTGAAACATATGTCAAACACATCTCATGAATGAACTGTATTCACTATAAAGTGAGGGCTTCTAAATTAACTTCTGATGGACAAAGAAGCATCATCTGTGGAAGCAGCAGCTAAACATACATTTAAGTTCAAATAGACAACAAAATTTTATTTGGCTGCACTATTTTTATGGATGTACGCATGTTTTGAGGAAGATGAAGTATCAGATGAAAAGTATGTATTAATTTATTTACCTTACAATATGAAGTGTCCTGAGATGACTGTCATGCAAAGTGGAACCAACTAATAAAAATGAATCGAAATATTTAAAAAGAATGAACAGAAGAGGCTAACAAAGGAGCTTGTATGTTGAAATGTACAGAGTGTATGTATGTGGGTGTGTGTGCATGAAAGGTGGTGAGGAAGAGAGCAGCTCTGTAAGAAAACCAGGCTGTAAATTACCCTGTGACAAGCAGAGAGGCGTGGTTCAGAAGGTGGGTCCCAGCTCAGTTTTGGCAGTCCAAGTCCATACTGGCTATATAAGAGGAACTCAGTCCTCTCAGCTTCACAGGGACTCAGGAAATTTAATCTGCTGTGTGTGTGTGTGGGTGTGCTTGTGTTATTTCTCACAGACTCATCAACCTGTGACAACAAGACATGGGGCTACAAAAGGAGTATCTGGAAAAACTGTCCCGCTTCTTCCAGATCCGTAACCTGCTGCTCCGTCAAGCCTTGGCAGAGTGCCTCGGCACTCTCATCCTTGTGGTAAGTGTGAGTGTGTGTGTGGATGCTTGTGTGTGAGAAAGAGAGTAAGAATGTGTGCACCTGTGTCTGTGCATGTGTGGATGGAATTCTGATTTTAGGATTAAATATGAATTTGAAAAAAACTGTTAGGAGAACAGCTTTTGCTTATAGGCTCGTATGTATATAGAGACTCTATGCTATCCACCTGGATAAACAAATTAGATCGCCTTGTAGCTCAGTCAGTCAGTCAGATAACACAGAAGTGTTTTTGGTTTTTCAAAAAAATGGCACAAAAGATAAAATAGATTTTACAGCTAATAAATACAAGAAGCAGCTCATCAGGCAACCTAAAGGTTCATTTTATGATTAAACATTAATTTTGTACTCTGTGTAAATCTGTTTATGTCCTCACAGAAGCGCACTACCTTCAAATGAACTGTCAGTTACAAGTTAATATTAAAAAAAAAAAAGTACGATAATTTACAATCCTTTCTACAGAGTGGTTTGGATCGAAGCATGTTAAATTTGAAAGTTAAATTTGAAATGTAATTGTTCAAACAGATTCTTGTTGAAAAGGGGGGAAAAGGGTTCATAAACAGACCGTGAAGTGTTAGTGTGCCCGCTGATGGGACAGAAAGGTGAGCTGAAGTTATTCATCAGGACACTCATTAGTAGGTGGCACATTTTTCTCACTCCAAAATGTAGTAATAGTGTGTAAAGTCTTCATTCTTTTTATTTACAATTGCAATTTTCTCTCTCTTGACACAAACTCATCTTCCCGGGGTGTGTGCGGGTGTGTGTGGGTGTGCGCGTAGTATTGACCGACCTCCTTTTCAGACTGCCGCTTGCAACTTCATCATTTAACGTGGCAGATCCCATTTAGTTCAAGTCAAAAACATAAAAAAGTTAATGTCAGTTCATAAGATTTTTATTTGTCAATGCAGTGTGTTTAAGTGTCTGTCCACTGAGTCTTGACAGGCTTTTCAAAGATGACCTTGGAAGTAATTTAGCAGCAGATAATGTCTCTGGCAGGAGTGGTGGTGTGTTAACCCCTGTAAAGGGGGAATGCATTTTCCATTTCAAGTGCAGTGTGCCTTCATCTGGAGAGTAGCTGTTGGAAGGCCTCTGGAGCTCATCATGCTGAATTTAAAAAGATCCCACAGAGACTGGTTCCAGGGCTTTAGCTCCCAGACAAATGCTAAGTGTCAGTTGGCTGACTGCTGCGTATTTCTTTTATAACTGTGCTAAAAGCTGGGAGCATAGACGCACAACCAGCTGAATCAGCAAGCTGAATGTTGGGTTGCAGTTAACAAGCTACATTATGACAGAAACAGACAAAGCCATTGGAATTTGTCAACAGAGCGCGCAGAATCACTGATGAATATGAGCACTTCTGGGTTGGAAGCAGCACTCCTGGCACCCATATTTAGTATCACATTTAAATGAGACCTTTCTAGTGGAATGTGATGTAAATAAAGAAATGTGCACTAGCAAGCTAATGGTCCATTATCTGTAACTGAATCCCTCTGACACTAAGAAGTATCAAATAGATTTCATTTACACTAAAACACACACGCGCAAGCTAAGCACAATTCTAGCGTAAGACTATTTTTCCAGCAATGGCTGGACTGAACAGGGAGAAGGAGGGTCTACACTGAGCAGACCCTCCTCAGGCGCCAGTTCTTTTGAGTGCGGTTCCCTCAGGCTGATTTCAGCATCTCTGTCATCTGGTCTCAGTGAAAAGCATCCTCATCAGGGGGCTAGGGGGCATGGACCACACATGCTTCTTTAACAAGCACATTAAAAAAGAATACTCATGGGTATGTGCACAAACATAATCAGAAAGTGCACAATTTGATGGGTGCCTGTTAGTACTGTTGCTAGAGAAAGCACTGTCCCCTAATTCAAAGCGGATTAGAGATTTTTTTGTCCTCTTCTCGGATGAATCACTTGGGCAGGAATAATGACAGTTCCCCGCTCCAATCAAGGTTATCATGCTGACCTTTCTGTACATGCAGTGTAGTCCACTCCTGCCTGCCATTATGAAAACAATAGAGCTCATTGAATTCGGAACAGGTCTCATTCAATGAGTTTTTGTTTCACAGGTCTCACTAATAATGATCACATTGTTTTTCACCCATCAGCTTGACCTTGATTGACTAACAGAGCCGCAAATGCACAGTATTTGTCCTGTGAAATACTGAGTATGGTTGGTGTGCTAAATTTTGTAGTCTTGATGTGCACAATATATTTTCAGAGAAAACACACTGCCGGAAGTAATTTAGTGAAATTTAACTTAGGATATGAAAAAAAAGTACATTACCATATTAACCATATTAACTGTTTATACAACAGGAATAGGCAAAACGTGTATGGAGCCAGTTTAACTTGATTTCCCACACCTCCTCCAGATGTTTGGCTGTGGTGCTGTGGCCCAGCGGTTGTTGAGCGGTGGTTCTCATGGCTTGTTCCTTACTGTCAACTTTGCCTTCGGCTTTGCTGCCATGCTAGGCATCTTGGTCTGCGGCCAAATATCAGGTAAACAAACAAAGTGTGGCTTGGTACCATAGATGCAGTCTAAATCTATATTTAGAGCTTTTTTGTTTTACTTTAGGCAAGCCTGTGATTTTGTGTAATTATGATCTACACACACACTGACATAATATCACCGTGTGCATTTGCAGGTGGCCATCTCAACCCAGCAGTGACTTTTGCTTTGTGTCTGCTTGGAAGAGAGCGCTGGAGAAAGTTCCCCACATACTTCCTCTTTCAGACAATTGGTGCTTTTTTTGGTGCCGCTATTATTTTTGGAATGTATTATGGTAAGTGAAGACTTCCAGTGATTAATCAGAATTATCTAGTTCTTTATATGAACAAATAGTAGTAATGATAAAGCAAAAGCCATTCCATTGTACATCTTATTGTTTGGCTCTCTCTAGATGCCCTGTGGGCCCATGCTGGAAGTTTTAATGTGACTGGCCCTAAAGCCACAGCTGGCATCTTTGCCACCTACCCTGGAAAGCATCTCACCCTTCTCAATGGTTTCTTTGATCAGGTACTCTTTTAAAACTTAAACCGGTATCATATGCACAATTTAAACTGTAAATAATATAGATGATCTTGTGATTCCCTGTTACATTTTACTCTCCAACACAGATCATCGGCACAGCAGCACTGATAGTTTGCATCCTGGCTATTGTGGATCCTTACAACAACCCCATCCCCCAAGGGCTGGAGGCCTTCACTGTGGGATTTGTGGTTCTGGTCATTGGATTGTCTATGGGCTTTAATTCTGGCTATGCAGTAAATCCTGCCAGAGACCTCGGACCACGTCTTTTCACTGCTGTGGCTGGTTGGGGGGGAGCCGTTTTCACGTAAGTGGACAGATTTTCACACATTTTTCCTTGATATTGCACTTTCACTGCTCTATACTTATTGACCCCTATTACCTGGAGATAACTCTTATTTTGTCTCTCCTAGGGTTAGAGACTGCTGGTTCCTGGTCCCTATTTTTGCCCCATTCCTTGGCGCCATCATTGGCGTCATGATCTACCAATTGATGGTCGGTTTCCACACGGAGGGAGAGGCCCGTGACAAGAAAGAAGGCACAGCCCAGGAGAATGTCCGACTCACCAATATGGCTTCTAAAGACAACTCTAAAGAGGCTACCAAAGAAATGCATGCTAGAAATGAGTGTTAGTGTGTCAAAGAAGTGTAGCTAGTCACTTAAAAACATGCACTTGTAAATACTCAGTATTTCCCAGCATTTTTATTTCCTGTCACAACTATTTCTGTCAGGATTTCCTCTCGGATAGCGATCAGGTCACTTTCTTTACTGTCACATGTTGCTGTACTATAGTTTGGGGAAGTGACTGCATGTGACAAATTCAGAAACAGAGAAATGCATTAACACTTTTATGACATGAACTTTCTTTTTTTTTTTTCTTTTTAGTGTCTATAGCACCAGATCTAACAGTATTGTATGCTTTATACCAATTTTATTTTAGATAAACATTTTAGAGTTTTACATACCTTCTATCATGCATATTCAGAAAGATTAAAATCTTTACCAGTTATCTTGTGTGCTCTTCTCGGCCCATTTCAATGTTAATATCTCAATTCAAAAATTGCCACAAACGTGGGATATTAAATAGTTAAACATAACCAATCAAACATCTGTTCGTATTTAGAAGAGTACAGTGCAGTTCATTAAATGGAGATGACACTCAGTATCATGATCATATTTGTGTAGACTGTGTCATCTGTGTTATCTAGTGTTGACAGATTGTGGTGTGGAGAGATTCTTCCCACAACATTCTTCCCTTTACGATGTTGATCTTAAACCAGCAAAAACGCTGTCTTTTTTATATATACACACTTTATACCCTGAAAAGGTCTTTACCAAATGTATAAAATAAAGGTCATTTGAAGCTATTATATACTTCTATTTTCATGCTTGAAACTCATGTTAAAAATAGTCATATTTTATATACAGAAACACATCATCGGTGTTCTTTAGTGTCTAATGTTTTTATATCCTGTGTATTCTTTTTTTGGTGCCATATGGGACTCGGAGTGTTTCAATTTTGTATGCAGGTTAAGGGGAACTGCTTTTGTATCAGTACAATAAAGTTCTGCTTTTTGTTGTTGCATAATTGTGGTTTACGTTTGTTGCTTGATTTTTTTCCCCCTGTTTGTCAGAAGTGCTTCCCATTTCTGGGGGTGACTATACTGATTACATGAGATAAGAAATACATCAACTTGCTATAATAGTTAACTATGGTCATATACTGTAATATATATGTATATATAAATCACCACTTGGGTGCCCTACCAGAGGCCTGGGAGCTTGAGGGTCCTGCACAGTATCTTAGCTGTTCCTAGGACTGCACTCTTCTGGACAGAGATTTTAGATGTTGTTCCGGGAATCTGCTGGAGTCACTCTCCCAGCTTTGAGATCATTCCCCCTAATGTTCTGATTACCATGGTGAATCACTGCCTTGAGACACACGCACAAACGCACACACACGCACACACACGCACACACACACACACACACACACACACACACACACACACAGCTATAAATAATGGCAGTATTACGAGTCTTTTGGCTAATTGAATCTCGTGGAAGCATTTTCTGCCAGGCAATTTGGGGGTTTTAAGCAAAATAGAACTGGAAGTATATCGGCGATTCACTTCTCGCTCTCGGGTATTGACAGTTATCTTTTTACCAGTCAAATATGAATTCAGATTGTTCAGATTGTTCAGTTTGCTTTTTGCGTCTCTGCGTGGAAAAGCTGCATATAAATAGTTGTTGTGGTACTTGTTGATTTGTTTCAACTTACTCTTAGAAACAAACTGTGCAGAAAAAGAGACAGATGAGTCTTTTATTGGAGCTTCTAGGCAGCTGCCAGCTTGTGCTCAGTATGCAACACTTGTGCAATTTCACATGGTGAATAATTAAAAATTGGATTACATCATTTTGATAGATGTTATGCAATATATTGAGTTGAAATAATCATAAATAAACTCCATGCTCTTGCAGAATATGTATAACTGGGCAGCAGTGCATTGTACTCATAGAAATGGGATTATAGGGGGGACACCTTTGAATAAACTACTGTATACATTGAAAATTCAACATAAATTCAGGTCAGAAAAGAATTAAAATGATTTTAAGAGCTTAAAAATGACCATAATCTGCTGTCTTTGCTTTTGTGCTTCTTCACCTTTAGGATTGTACTTACAATTTCCAAACTTAAGAACTAAACAAAGTAAGACTACACAGGGACTACTTAATTTATTCATTCAGCTCATACTAGTGCTTTCTTCTTTCCAAGAGAAGACCTGAGCCATCACTTTGTAGTGAACAGCAGTATTTCAGAAATGCTATTTTAAGGCTATGGTTTTTTTCCCCCTCCAAGCATACTTCAAAACCCACAGACCAGAACTGGCCCATGATCCTCCAAAGCATAAATTAAGTCAAATCATCCCTGTCTGCCCAGGGCAAACATACATTTTGATACAAACTCTTGCCTACTTGGGGATAGGTTTCGTTTTTATTGAATGATTACTCACACTCAAATTTTCACTGGAGAAGAAAAAAGGATTATCATAGGGCAAATCCATTCTTGCAGAGAATGGATTCTGGCAGTCAGTATGAATCAGTGGGTTTGTCCATTTATTGCAACAGGTCTTAGCAGGTCAGCTTGCATGTTTGGAAGAGATTGCCCTGTAAAGTCCCTCTTAAACACGCGCTCTTCTGTCCAAACAAACCAGTTTTTAGCTTTTCCCTTTTTTTTGTCTTGATGACACTGGCTAACATCTGAATTTTATCGAGTAAGCATGATCACTTTTACGCAATTTGTAAATGTAAACTTTGTTATGAAGGAATGATCAAAGAGCAAATGAGCCACTGATTCCCCAATCCTTACCCTACCTGCTGCTCTTATGATTATTTTGGTTTACATCCATAACTCATTAACTTGAGGACATAGAATTAAACACAATGCCTCTAACAGGGCTAACGTGTGCAAATAACCTTAACATGTTAACAGTAAAATGCTTCAGAAATTCATTAATCTGGTGATCTAGCAAACATAGAAATAAACATTTTATTTAAATTATTTTAACGCTGAGTGTGCTCGCAAAGCTGCTGTTTATTTATAACATGGCAGCTGGGAATCACAGCTCTGAAACTTTAAAATGGATACATTTAAAGATTAAAGGTTACTGTCCCATAGTCTGCTAAAGGAGATGTGCAAATCACTTTACTTTGTCAGCAGATCAAAGTGAAAGCAATTTTATTAATCTTGGTATGTGTTCTGCAGTTTGAAGTAAGAAACTTGGCAGCAGATTAGAAAACACATAAAATCATGTAAAAAAAATACATAAAATATAAAAACATTTTAAAGATTTCCTGCATCACCCAATGAATACCGTAAATGTATGCTACATTCCAGTGGCAATACAATGTGCAGTTTGTGCTGCGGTAACTTTACAGCTGGGCTTTATTTGTGGTGTTAGTAAGATACGACTAAACAAATTGCACATATAAAACGTATTGCCCCAGCAAAGAAGTGATATTGCGGTTAGAATGTGGTAAATAAAAGAATCAGTGAAAACATGGTGCTTTCACCCCATTTAAAACTGGAACCCTGAATATAACCTGCTCCTGACCACCATAAGTTACCACAGTGATTTAGCTTGGTTAAAGGAGAGCCACTTTTACACAGAAAATTCTGACTTTAAGCTGACATACACTACAGTATGTTGCCACAAGTATTCACTCACCTGCCATTACAAGCTCCCATTCTTAAACCATAGGGTTTAATGTGGTGTCGGCCCACCCAGTGCAGCTACAACAGCTTAGACTTTTCTGGGAAGGCTTTCCACAAGGTTTGGGAGTGTTGATGGGAATTTTTGACCATTCTTCCAGAACTGCGTTTAGAGGCCAGACACTGACACTGGATGAGAAGGCCTGGCTCACAGTCTCTGCTCTAATTCATCCCAAGGGTGTTCTATCAGGATGAGGTCAGGACTCTGTGCAGGCCAGGCAAGTTTTCCACACCAAACACACTCTGTAGACGGAGGTACTGTGGACTCTTACAATGCCTTGTCTGCTGCAGCCTGTCTGGCAAGGCGGAGGCATCTAGGCCTCATCTGAACGGGCTGTGCATCTCCAGTGTTAATATTGTGTTGAATGAGGTCAGTCTGGACCATATCATCCTCTGAGAGGGAGTAGTAGTCCTTAAAGACCAGCTGAAGCTGGTCTTTAAGGACTACTACTCCCTCTCAGAGGATGA
>VUQK01038892.1:0-13920 GCA_015106715.1 Bujurquina vittata | reverse complement strand
TCTAGGCCTCATCTGAATGGGCTGTGCATCTCCAGTGTTAATATTGTGTTGAATGAGGTCAGTCTGGACCATATCATCCTCTGAGAGGGAGTAGTAGTCCTTAAAGACCAGCTGAAGCTGCCACAGTAGGCCTTGTTTGCTAGCAGTCAGTCCAGTTCTTCTCTCACACCTCAGATGAGGATTTGGCTGTTAGCACAGTGGTAGTGCGGGCTGCTGGGTGGCCGCCACTACATCTAAATAACATATCTGTCAGTGAAGGGGAGCCTCCACCTCCTGGAGTTAGTGACATAGTCCAGTGTCCCAAGGACCTCCAGTTCCAGTATACAGTGCTCTATGTCCGCAACCCACATTTAGCAGTGGACTGAACTCCTCCCCACACTCAGGGTTATCAACGCTCCTCCAACATGGGGGGCTCCTCTCCTGTGACTATAGTAGGGAGAATAGCTGTTCTGTTTCCTACAATATCAGGTCTCATCAAGGTTGTTGAAGACCCTGTATTCACCAGGACTGAGTAGCAGAATCCATTAATGACAGCCCTCCAACAGTCCTCTGAGAGGGAGTAGTAGACCAGCAGAAGCTGCCACAGTAGGCCCTCCAACAGTCCATCTATGGCCTTGTTTACTTCTGACACTAGTTGTAGCATCCCTCCAACAAAACACAGCGAACAGTTGGTACTCAGTTTACTTGCCATTTATTCATACGGCACGCAGGCTAATGTGGGTCATAGCCTATGCCAAAACAATAGAACCATTGCCTGAAAAAAGAGCCCTTTTTCCAAACTCACTCTCTCTTATCTCCAACAACACACACAGAAACTTTCCCCACCTCCCTTACACTCTCAGCCAACCACAATTATGTTCTCTTGCAGATTCTGTAATAGGTAACAGAGATGACTGACCGGCTTTGCAGCCTCTGGGTTATTTACAAGCTCAAAAACATTTTGTGAATCATATTGCTGCAGTCTAAGAGTGTCTCTGCTTTAACAAAATGGGAATTCTGAACACAATAACATGAAAAACACAATAACCAAGTTAACTTGTATCCAGTCCCTTATAATATTTAAAATAACAGTGATTATGCATGGAAAGTTGTGTCCCACAACATATGTGCAACCCTATTAGGGAAGCCTATTTAGCCTGGAAAAGGAAGTGACAAAACAGTGAGATGGCATGACAAAGATGAAGTTCCGTTTAGTTTAGTTGAATTTATTTTTGTTTCAGTCACACAAAACAAATGATCTATCATAAATGCACATCTAACAATCAGTAAGCGAGAATAAAACAGGCAGAAGCAAAAGCTTATATGCCTAACTCAAAGTTTACATCCATACACACAAAGGTTTTGTGACCTTCATCCCCCATAAAACAAAAAGCATATTCATTCAATAACATATAGAAAATATATTGTTGAATTTTCTTTTTGAAAATAAATAATAATGAATTACATATTTTCATGTTTGGGCTAACATTGTTCCACAACTGAGCTCCACGAACAGACAAGCATCTCTGAACGCTTTTCTGGCCTTAGGTACAATAAACTTACATTCATCTCTCAGATTGTGTCTAGTTTGCTAACTAAAATTTTTCATAAAAGGTGTACCTTTGATACCTGAGCTGGACAAATCAAAATTTTTGATGATTTATCGCCTTAAATTCATAACAGAAAATATTTTTTTCCCTTCGATAACTAGTTAAATTACATTCTCGTGCCGTATGAGAGTTTATTCACTTCACAGAGTTCACAGAATCTAGGAGACTTCTGAAACAATTTAACCACATCTTTAAGATTACAGGAAGCAATGTAAGCTATACACAATTTACAGTTAATTGACTAAAGCATATAAAAACCACTAATGTGGAGGTGATCCAAACAGCACTTACCAACATTATGACTGTAGACACATGTTTTCTATCATAAACTGGGCTTCCTAAATGCAGTTTAATGGCAAAGTATCCAGTGGAGTTATCTATTATTGTTTCAGTAATTTTTCACCATTATGTTCTTAAATCATAAATGCTATTTAACTGCAGTTTGCTTAGGATGATTCATAGGCAAGTGTATGTGTAGATTAATCCTGCTGTATAGACCAGGCCACCATTTCTATGTGACCACAAAGAAAACCTGATTTCAATAGACAGAAAAATGCTGCATGTTTCAGCTGGTCCTCCACCTTACAAGAAAAACAAAGACATGAAACTTTAGAGTAATCACTGAGGTGAGGCACCTAAGCTTCTAATATTACATCTAACTCCAGTGAAGGCTTGGTTTAAGGAAGGAACCCTTCTACCCAAAGCAGAACATTTTCATGCTAAAATAAAATAATACCTTCAATATAACATTTCACATACCAAGTATATTCATTCCTTATTACAGGGATTGGTACGGAATATACCTGTAAAATCCCCGTTATATCCCCCAGGCAACATTACTTGCTCATGCCAGAGTTATATCAAAGCATCTATACTTGTCTAGATTTACCCACTAAATAATTTTTTTTTGGAAAGATAAGATATAGATGTCAGAGATATGTTGGCAAACAACCAAATTCTTTACCCTTATATTATAAGGCCTGTCAGTATACACCGAAGCAAAGAAAAATTAAAGAAAGTAAACATGAAAAAAGCACACTAGCTGAATTGCCCTGGTGCGTTCAAACAATTTTCACCCTATGCTTTACAGAGCAATAAAAATGTTTCTCACACATGGTCAGACTAGGACATGGACAGACCGGGACACTAATGGTCTGTTTTGTTATTCACAATTCGGGGAAGAACTGGTACCATGTGCGGGCCATGTGTGATACACACTATGTACCCTAAAGCTCCAGTGATTATTTCAGCAACTTCAATATTTTGGATGGGGATAACCTGTGATACAGTAATTTATTTCTCCACACGATCACCAGCAACAGAACATTTAAAGGCTATGGAAAATGCAGAGGTGGGAAGCAACGAAGTACAAATACTTTGTTACTGTCCTTGAGTATTTATTCTTCTAACAACTTTTTACTTTTACTCCCTACATTTCCTACTCAAATATCTGTGCTTTCTACTCGTTACATTTTTAAAGCAGACTTGTTACTTTAGATTCAATGCATTGGAGAAGTTGTTATGTCCGGTAACTTCGCCTTCAAACATTAAACTGATCTAAGCCTAAATAGAGAAATGATAACAGATCAGGGACAATCATATCAGTGTAAAGGTATACCTTACCTTTACAAGGTTCAGTGAGCTATGCACAAAAATAGCTGGTAGAATCATCCTCCAAAGAGCTACTTTTACTTTCTTTCTTTCTTTGAGTAGATTTCAGAGGCAGCACTTTTACTTGAGTAAATAAGTTGAATCAGTACTTCAACTTTTACTAGAGTATTTTTTAACACTTATTTTTAGCACTTCTAATTAAGTATAAAATTTCTGTACCTTTGCCACCTGTTGAATAATTCATATACTCAAAAGTCAGCATAAAACACATTTAAAATTTAAAAGTATTTCAGTGTGCAATCTTAATATTAGTGCAGCCTTGTTTTTTGTTTTTTTGTTTGCCCTTTTTAAATTTGAAGTCAGTTTTAAATCTAATATACTTACAACTCCAACTGCAAAAATATTGGGAAGCTGTTCAAAACATGAATAAAACAGAATGCAGTAATTTACAGTTCTCACAAACCCTTGTATTAGTCACAGTAGAACATAGAAAACAAATCTTCAAAATTTGATATTTTATCATTTCATGAAAAATATTAGCTTATTTTAAACTTGATGTCAACAAAATGTCTCAGAAAAGGTTGGCATGAGGGCAACAAAACAGCGGGAATAATAAATGGTACTAAATTGAAACAGCTGGAGGAACATTTTGTGACTAAGTAGGTCAACAGGCATCAGGTCAGTGGGTATAAATGCTCATCTTTGACAGGCAGAGTTTCTCACAAATAAAGATGGACAGATGTTCACCAATCTGCTAAAAACCGCATCTACAAATTGTGAAAAACTTTTTCAAAAATGTTCCAGCTATCTATTTTCTTCTACTTATCCAGGGCAGGATCGTCGCAACCTAAGTAGAGAAACGTAGCCCTCCCTCTCCAAGCCACCTCCTCCAGCTTATCCAGGGGAACACAAAGCATTCCTAGGCCAGCTGAGAGATATAATTTCCCCAGCAGGTCTGCTGGTAGGACATGCCTGGAATACCTCACCCAAGAGACACCCAGGAGTCAGTTGCCCAAACCACCTCATCTGTCTCCTTTGCTGTGGAGGAGTAGTGGCTCTGCTCTGAGCCCCTCTCAAAGGACCTAACTCTTCATTACCCAGAGCTCATGACCATAGGTGGGGTAGATAGGTCAACTGGTAAACCAGCAGATTCTCACTCAGCTTTTCTCTTCACCACAACTGGACAGTCGTGACGGGACTGATGCAATGTACACATCACTGCAGCCACAGTCCCAAGCTGTCTCTCAATCTCCTGCTCACCTCTCATCTTGCTCGTGAACATGACCCCAAGATACTTAAACTGCTCCACTTGGGGCAGTACCTAGTTCCTGGCCTGGAGTGGGCACTCCACCCTTGTCTGGCTGAGGATCATAGCCTGCGCTCCATTAAAAACAGGCGTAGTTCTGTAATGGAAGTCATCGCATGGGCTCAACAACACCTCCAGAAATCATTGTGTGAAACACAGTTTGCTGAAAATTCAGGTTAGAGCTCTGCCATTCAAAGAAGAAGCCATATATGACCATGATCCTGAAATGTTGTTTTCTTTGGGCCATAGATCATTTAAAATGAACTGAAGCAAAGTGGAAAACTGTGGTCAGATGAATCAAAATTTCCTGTTTTCAAAAAAAATTTATTATTTGAAAACATGGATGCCAGGTTCTTCAGACTATAGAGGAAAAAGGATCAGCGCTCAGCTCAAAAGCCAGCATCTCTGACCATAGGGGGGGAACATTAGTGCCTATAGAATCGGGACCAGCAGTGTTGAAAGTTATATACAGGTTTGGAGGAACTTATGCTCCCATTCAGATGACATCTTTTTCAGGGAAGTCTTTGCATATTTCAGCAAGACAATACTAAACTACATACTGCCGCTAGTACAACAGCATGGCTTCACAGCAGAAAGGTCTGGGTGCTCAAATGACCTGCCTGCAGTCCAGACCTTTGGGGCATGATGAAGTCCTTTTACACAGCATCCACACAGTTTTGAATGTGGGGTTGTACGATTTCCTTCATTCTTTGGAAAGATTGTAAATTTTCACCCAAAATAAGATACAGTATATCAATACTTATTTTGTCAAAATGTCACTTTTCTTTTATTGCAATAGTGATGGGTATGCATTTTAAACTGCGTTTAGTAAGAATTTGGTCTCTAAAAGTACTGTATTCATTATTATAGTCGAATATGTTGTATTCATTATTCGTGCTATTTTTACATGAATTTTGCTTTATCTGCTTACTGTCTCATGTGATATAATCAGCACTGGATGAGTGGGTTATGGCTTTGTTTTTTTCAATGCTCTTCAATCTTTTTCCTCTCAAGTTCCATCCATCCATTACTCAAGTATTGTTTAAAGTCAGATCCCCTAAAATCCCTAAAACAAAATACAGAGCAGAAATATGTTGGTCGAATTAGATGCAAACATGTCCAAAGCTTCAAAGATTTAAATTTCAAAGTCTAAGTAAGACTTTTCCTCTGAGTATAATTGTCATTTTTAAGTATTAAACAAAAAAAATAGAGCATGTTCTGTTTTCTTCCAACCAGTATTTAACACAGTCATGTACCACTGTATAAGTTAGGAGGACAGAATTGCATCAGTGCAACTAAAACACAAAAACACAAGGAATTATGTAATAATGAGACTGTGAAACTGGATAAATAATCCTCCAAATACAGAAAGCATTGAGTAAATCTCTCACACGCCCCTTATTCATACACATCACTCCCAACCACCACTGGTTAAAAACAAACATGACCGTGCACGTGCAGTTTATGCAGTTCAACACTGACATACACTATACCGCCAAAAGTATTCGCTTACTTGTCAAAATCATTGAATTTGGGCCTTCCTATCACTTCTGTGGCCACAGGTGTATAATCCAAGCACCTAGGCATGCAAACTGCTTCTACAAACACTTGTGAATGAATGGGTCGCTCTCAGGAGCTCAGTGAATTCCAGTGTGGTCTGTGATATTATGCCGCCTATGCAACAAGTTTTCTCACTACTAAATACTCCAGTGGTATTGTAACAAAGTGGAAGCAATTGAGAAGGACAGCAATTCAGTCACTAAGTGGTAGGTCACGTAAAATCACAGAGTGGGGTCAATGGATGCTGAGGCAGAGTCAGTAGCTACAGACCTCCAAACTTCATGTGGCCTCCAGATTAGCTCAAGAACATTAAAAAGAGAGCTTCAAGGAATGAAGCGAACAGCTGCATCCAAGCCTTACATCACCAGGCACAATGCAATGCGTCGGGTGCAGTGGTGTAATACACACTGCCACTGGACTCTATGCAGTGGAGACGTGTTCTCTGGCAATCCGATAGACAAGTTTGGTTTGAGGTGACTGTTGTGATTTGGCATTATGATTTGGCATTATATACATATACACTTCTCATCTAACATCAGTGTATGACCTCACATATGCACTTCTGGGAGCATGGTTAAAAAAATTCCCATAAACACAGTTCTAAACATTGTGGAAAGCCTTCCCAGAAGAGTCTAAGCACTTTTAGCTGCAAAGGGTGGGCCGACATCATATTAAATCCCATGTATTAAGAATGGGATGTCACTCTAGTTCATAAGCGTGTGAAGGCAGATGAGCGAATACCTTCGGTAACTCTTTTTTTCTACTGTTTTGTCTCAGTACTCAAGCAGACTGGATTTAAAATTATACACCGGCAATCAAGTCACTGGGAAGATTTTTTTTAAAGGTGTTTGAAGGTGTGTACATGATCTATGCTAAATGAAGTGTGTATCTATAAGTCAGTGCAGTGCAATCAGATGCCATTTCTACACAATGTATTTAAAAACCTTCAAATAATTGTAAGTCTGAAAATCAGCACTTCTTCCTCTCACATTTGAATTTCAAGTGCAATTTGCTCAAGTGGAGTAGAAATCTGTAACGTGTATGCCAGCTTGATAACTAAAAGAAAATAAAAGATAAGCACAACTTTAACTCCGAGTGCTCTACAGTGAATATAAACTATGTATAAAAAATAAATGTAGCCACCAAAGCACTGGCCACTGTTGCCATTTTAGCTTTTCTTCCTTCCTTGGAGCCAGGAGAAGCTACATTTACCTTGTCTACAAAGGTGTATTAGCACTGCAAGGCTGTATCACACATGTTCATACTGTATACAGTACCTGCTACCTAAGGGCTGCACTAAATCTAAAGATACACAGTTTTCAGATGACCAGAAGTTTTGCTATAGCCATACATGGTAGGAAACTGTGGAATAGACCTGGCCCCGGTTAAGCAGAAGAAAATGGATGGATGATGGATGGTTTATGTACGGAATTACAACAATGTCCAAAAACAACTAAGTCTAAAAACAAATATAAAGAGATCGTTTTCATAAGGTATAGAGATGTAGAGGCGCGTTAATTACTAGGTGTATAGTTCAATGTAAAAATGTAGTTTGCTTGTTTTGGTTTGTGATGTTTATATGGTTTTATCAGTGTATTTGTGTGTGTGTGTGTGACAGAGAGACTTGTATGTCATTAAACATGTATTTTGTCTCATTGACTGCGAATGAATTTTTTAAAACTTTCTTCCGTTGTGTTTACAATGTATTTTGTTTGGTTTTGTTTCATTTATATTTGCGTTCAAAATAAAACAGGCAATCAATACCTAGTGTTAAGTAAGACACAAATAAAAGATGAAAAATAAAAGGAACACAGTACACTTGGTTGTGATTTTTCCATATTGAATTGATTTAAATAGTCACTATCACACTATTGAGAGGTCCAATTCGGTGACATGAGGCCAGATGCCAGAAATTCAACAGCTTTCCAATGAAGATTGGAGACATTGTGTCCGAATGGACCATGTTCCACTGCTGGGGTGGATAAGGTTTGCACCTGACTTTCTGAAGGCTCTTGATGTTGTAGGGCTGTCTTGGTTGACATGTCTCTGCAACGTCGAATGGAGATCTGGGACTGTGCCTCTGGATTGGCAGACAGAGGCGGTGGTTCCCATCTGAATGGGGACCAGAGAGTGTGCTCCAACTAAAGGGTGTTCACACTCCTCAGCCTCCCTGGGAAAGCCAACGCCAAGGTGCTAGAAAGGAGAGTTCATCCGTTAGTCGAACCTTAGATTCAGGAGGAACAATGTGACTTTTATCCTGATTCCAGAACACTGGGCCAGCTCTTTATCCTCTCAAAGTTATTTAAGTGTGGGTGGAAATTTACCCATCCAGTCAACAAGTGTTTTGTGGACCTGGAGAAGGTATTCAACAACTGCATTCCTCACGGTATCCTGTGTGTGTGTGTGTGTGGGGGGGGGGGGGGGGGGGGGGCATTCAGTCCCTTCACAACTTCACTGAGAGCTTGATCTGTATTGCGGTGAGAATTGGACTCCACCAGGGCTGCCCTTCATCACCAATTCTGTTCATATTTTTTATGGACAAAATTTCTGGGCTTCTGCTTTGGTGTTCTCAGAATCTTGTCTCTGCTTTTTACTGATGATGTGGTCCTGATGGCTTCATCAGATGGTGGCCTCTCCAGATCGCACTGGAGCAGTTCCCAGCCGAGAGTGAAGCAGCATGTATGAGAACAAACACCTCGAAGTCTGAGCCGAAGTGCTTAGCTGGAAACGGGTGTAGTGCCTACTCTTGGTCAGGACTAGTTGCTGCCCCAAGTGGAAGTATCTCCGGGTCTCCTTCTCAAGTGAAGGGAGAGGAGAGCAGTAGATTAACAGATGGATTTGGGCCCCAATTGCAGTGATGCAGATCCTGCACTGGCCCATTAGGGTGAAGAGAAAACTGAGCGTAAAATGAAGCTTTTGATTTTCCATTAATCTATGTCCCTACTCTCACCGATGGCCACTGTAGCGGCAGGTTTCACCACCTCTGGCCGCTTCTGGGCACGCAGGCTCTTCTCCTAGGTCCACTGTATTCCAACACGCATGACAGTAGAAGCCTCCTGGATTTTAAGACTTTATTCATTATTCTTCATACAGTCACACGGTAGAAAAACTGTGTGCTCCTAAGCCTAGTGCTGCCCTCTAAAAACATCTCCACCGAATCCCAACTGCTATATTCTCTTCCACATCAAAGCGAGTGAAACTGTTACTACGGCAACTGTGACAACTGATAAAGATTAAAGAACAGATTACAGGACAGTCAGCCCCGATCAGGCCTTATCTCTATGCCCCTTATTAGACGGCTCTTACACCATCACTGCTCAAACTCTCCAGCAAACGCTCGTCTCCACCGACTGCCAGATGGTGGCCGACTGGTTTCTGGGCCTGCACGACTGGGCTGAAATTAATGGTTTGGGATAAAAGACCTTTGCTTATATTTAAACGTGTGTGTATGTGTGTGTGTGTGTGTGTGGTCCAAGCACAAACATACTTATTTCCATGTACAACAAAACAAAGGCACTATTTTATCAGTCGCTCGTGATTTTCCATTGGCTTTGGCCCATATTAAAGTGTGCTTTTCCATCAGCTCACCTCACATGGGAAGAAAAGATAATGAGCACCAGCACCCCCGCTTCCTCAGTGCTCCTCACCTAACACAATGTTTAATGAATACATGTTGCTTCTCATCCATGTCTGCTGCTCAGCCACGATGTCGACACATGCTGTGTACGCACTCACATTTCTGCCCTTTTCTTAGTGGAGGCCCGTGATCAGAGTACAGGCTGTCTCTTCCACACAGAAATCACTGCTGACTTAAAGGTGAATGTGGTTTTGCTAAATTAAAAAAAAACAACAACAACCAGTCATAAAATGATGTACAAATCTCAAATAAAGGAGCTACAACCTGAAATAAAGAGTGTAAAAAAAGAGCCTAAAGGGGAAAATAAACTCCTTTGGTTTTCCAGCTGATGCAGTACAAGCTGTAAAAGCTGTGGAGGAGGAATATTGCAGCTACGTGCTAAATCATGAATCAAAAGATGCTGCTGAGGGCAGTAAATACAAAAGTGAAGAGGGAGAGATGGTTCAAGTGTCTCAAAGTCAGATGTGTTGCAGGAAATGCAGAGCCCGGGGAGGGGGGGGGGGGGTGTATATAGGAAACAGGACGTCACTTTAACAGTGAGTCAGCACAAACAAGGACAGCACCACACCTAACAATGAGCTCCTATTCAGCAAAACACAAGCTAATGGAATGATCACCTGGAAGAAAGAAAAACACTGCAGCTCAACTAAATATGACTCATAAAAAGCGTGATGGCCCCTCACACTTTAATGTTTCATAGCAGCAGAATGTATTACAGCCCATTTCAGATCCTAAGCTGACCAAAATCAGTCAACTTTAAATAAAACTTCCTCAGGTGAACACTGGGAAAGATCTCTAAGGTAAAAGATATCACCTTCTCCTGGTGCACACAAGTCATCCTGAAACACAAATGTCACTGAAAGACCAAACACAGCAGTCGCTGCACTTCCAACAACCAGCTCATCGTGTTCAGCTGTGTGGGACCCACAATGCAGGACTCACAAGGCGAGATGAACTGAAGGAAACGATTTATTGCTGAGCTCTCAGAAAACACACTAAAAGAGAGCCGTTCCAAAAGGTCAAACCATAAATCCACTTGGTCACACACGTGAGGAGATGCACCCATAAATAAATACACACTAGGCAACAAGGAAACAAAGGCTGGAAGGGTAGCTGAACTAATCAGGATAAGAGACAAGAGGATGCAAACTCAACATAACACATACATGGAACAGGAAACTGGCAAAATAAAACAGGAAGTGTATAAATAGGGAAAGAGAAATGCAAACGCGACAACAGGCAGGCACATGAGAGAGCACAAAGGGAGGAACTAACTAGAACCGTGATTAAGAATACTTAAAGGAAGCCAAAAGGGAAAACCAGGCGTTGACAAAGCAACAAAACCTCAAAAAGTCCACAAACTCAGAAACACTGGGATGCCTAAGTGTCTTTCCTTTGATGTGTTCTTGCTGCTTGAGAGAAGCGTTGTGTCCCCCTGCACGTTTGAATGGCTCTGGCGACAGCAGCAGCTACTTTGGCCTACAACCCCAGTTTGTCAGGCTTGTAGCTTGGTTGATGGTAAGTGTGTGTTTGTGTACAAATAGACTAATTTACTTTTATTGTGTGTAACGCTGAAGAAAAATAGATGACCCGCCTTTGTTTCTTTGCACAGTTTTGGCCTGTTTTTTGATGATTTTAAAGACTTAGTTTCAGACTCTGTCTTTTTCCTTTGGCTTGTGTTAACTCTGGGAATGCAGCCTCATCACCACAGGCCATGGAGTAACATTCCCCTTGAAAACCTCTGCTGTTCCCTGAGCTACTGACAGTTCTGTGTTTCAGGCAGGAGCATTCCAAGAAAGGACAACTTCTCTCCCCTCAGTGATGGCAGACACTGATCAAAGCATGTCCATGTGTTGTCCACTTGGTGAAGATGTTTTCTTCACCTTCTTTTGTGGAACAACTGCAACACATGAAACAGTTCTGAGTCTGACCTGGTAAATGAAAGAGCACTGAAAGCAAGAGAAAAAGGACTTGATTGTCCAACTCAAAGGTCACTTACAGCTGCATCTGAACTGAGCTTCATGTCTGAGTCATACTGATGAGAAGAGCTGCATTCATTTTTGGAGTGTGAATGTGGAGAAAACATCTGACAGCAGACGTCAGAGGACATGGTTCACCGAGACAAGATGTTGGGAACAGACACGCCATCAGATTACACACAAAGGGTTCAAACCTAATTTAGTGACTGCAGATTAAATGTGACTCAGCATGTAGGGAGGAAATTGCTCTTCATCGTAACAAGAGCAGAAAAGATTTAGAAACATGTAAACACAAAAACATTTCCCAAAGGATTAAAACAAGTCACCAAATGCAAGTCTGCCCACTTGGTAAGCACCTTTTAATACCTCTGAGCATTACTTTATCAAATGTTTTACTCCAAATACCCCATATTTAGAATAAAAAAATTAAAAATAATTAGACCATAAACCCATCAAAAAGGCGGTATCATCTTCTTACCACCTTGTGTAACTTTTTTGGGCTATTTTGCTAAAAGAAAAACTGGACACAGATCAGATGAAAACGCATTCCTGGAGTTTCAAACCAAAACTGCTAAAATGGTACAAAACAAGGGGAGCGGGGACTCATATAATTTATGAGGAGGTTATTAAGTTGTTTTGTGTGTGTGTGTGTGTGTGTGTGCGCGCGCGGAGGTGTGTTTTTGTTTATATTTGTGTTTGTCTGCAGTGTTGGTGGGAGGTGCCGGCCATGGATGCGGCGTTGCCCTGGGGGTGTGGCCGCTTCAGACCCTGGACTGGCCTCTCCTGCCCTGCAGTTGGGTGTAGGGAAGTGGGGTGTTTAGTGAGGCAGCAGTTTGCTGGCTCTCTCTCTCCGGGGCTAGTCGTCTACCCCCGTCATATGACTCCTAACCCTTCCTCCTCCTCCCACTCTATCAAACAACACGTCACACACACGTAGGGTCTTTTGGAGGAGGGGGGTGGGGCTGATGCCATGGTGGGTGGGGCCAGACCTTTGAGTCTACCCACTGAGCTGCATGATGTCCCACCTCTCCCTTTTAAATTACATCATACAGTTCACAAAAAAGGGCGGGTCTTCCCACACCCTTATTTTGTTCACCCTGCCAGGGATAGGGGACTGGCTAGTGCTTCGTGGCTGGGTTGGCTGCTTCCCCTGTATGCTGCTGGCTCTGTCCTGGTACCCGCTCACTCACACTTATGGGGTGTTTCCATTCAGGACTACTTGGCGCGAGTTGCATCGACTTGCGGTGGTTAAACTGCATTTCCATTAGTAACTGGTACAATTTTTCAGATACCTGCAGGTACTTTTTTCGTACCCACTCACCCGAGGTCCTTGGCACTATGAAAATGCAGTGGTGGGCCACACCTAGGCCTGCAGTAGTGCTCCGCCTGAAGCACTCCACCCTCAATAATTATTTTATGGCTACAAAAGACATCTTTTTATGCAGAAATACAGTATAAAGAGCTGTTGCACTGCAGATTAAGAGCTCATGTAGCCAGATTAAATGCATTTACTTAAGAAACAAACCCGGGGTACACAAGTCTCTTACTGCCGCTACAGCTGCGATTACACATAAAAAAGCATTGATAACAACCTCATAAAATTGTTCTAATTATTATTATTATCATCGTGTCCCCGAAATGAAAGTTCCTGCTTGCCCCCCAAAATAACACAATCAGTCTTTTTAGAATTTCCATATTTTTCTTCACCTTTTGGTTGTGGAGCTGTTTCCCTGCACACTTGCTCGATCAGCTGATCCACTCTGGTTTCCCCAAAAGCCTTGGAAAGCACCGCTGCTTGTAAGTGTCCAGCAGTGCTTTGGTGTCTCGTTGCTGCCTTGGTTAGACAAGTCAAATTTACAAACCCAGGATGGCTCCAAACACCCTGTCGATCAGTGGCAAACAACAAGCACTCCCAGTAATTAGTGAACTGAAAGCGGCGGACAAATCCTTTTCCCGGTTGTGATAGGCTTGCTAGCTTCAGAGTTGCCAGACATTTATTAATGATGTCCAGCTTTTCAAATCAAATCAAATCAATTTTGTTTATACAGCGCCAATTCACAACAAATAGTCACCTCAAGGCGCTTTGTATTGCAGGCAAAGACACTACAATACTGCAGAGAAAACCCAACAGTCAATACGACCTCCTATGACCAGCACTTGGCGACGGTGGGAAGGAAAAACTCCCTTTTAACAGGAAGAAACCTCCAGCAGAACCAGGCTCAGGGAGGGGCAGTCATC
>VUQK01038891.1:30034-47493 GCA_015106715.1 Bujurquina vittata | reverse complement strand
TAATTTTCTTCACTTGGCTTTTCACGTTGTCTGTGAGACGAGCGCGCATGGAGTCACAGATCAGCAGGGACGGTGATGTGTGGAAAAAAACACCCGGTCTCTTTACATACACCTGTCTCAGCCACTCTTCCATTTTCTCCTTGTCCATCCAGCCCTTTTCGTTAGCCTTAACTCTGACTCCGGCTGGAAAATTTTCTTTCGGCAGCGTCTTCCTCTTGAAATTGACCAGATTTTGGAACTCAGTACACGTATAAGGCGCACCGGATTATAAGGCGCACGTCCGATTTCTGGGAAAATTTTAGGCTTTTAGGTGCGCCTCATAGTCCGGAAAATACGGTAGTTATTTTTTATTTATCATGCTGGTGGTCTAAATAGATTCCTCTGCCAGTTTGACTAACCAGAGTCACTATTTCTTGACTCCTTGTAATGGTGCTTATCAAATGAATGAGGAATTTAACTCACTTATGTTGCAGAAGAAGGAACTCACAGGGGATAAAGGCAAGGGAAAGCAAATCATGGAGCTAATTAAATGAATTGCCACATTATTAAGATTGAGAAGTAATGATGTTGCACACAAACACATGGAAACCACAATGCAAATGTGTGAATAAATACAGAATTTGTGCTTTTAGCGTGTTTAAGTGTATTTTCTTTCTTTCATTCGCAGACACGATGTTTCATAGATTGTCCTGTAGTAGACTGATTATTGCTTAATTATTTGGAAATGTATTTTGATGGCAGTGTATTGTGAGTTACTTTGTGATTCTTGTTGATCATGTGTATGGTTTTTTTGTTTGTTTGTTTGTTTGTTTTTAAACCAACAGCCGAAATCTGCAGAGCAGATTCTTGAGGCTTTGGATTCTGGCAATCGAAACCGGACACAGCACCCGACAGATATGAATGCCACCTCTTCCCGCTCCCATGCTGTATTTCAAGTAAGCTAAATACTGTACCAAGAAATGGTCATAAAATAAAGATATAAATACTAATAAATATAAATACAAAATAGAAGTTTTTTATTTTAAAGTTTCTTCATATCACAATCGTATAACATTTTCTCGCACTTTAGTTCTTGATAGTCTTTAACTTTTCTGTATTGTTTTCTACAGATATATTTGAGACAGCAGGACAAAACTGCCAGCCTCAATCATAATGTCTGCGTTGCCAAAATGAGCCTGATTGACTTGGCAGGCTCAGAGAGAGCCAGCGCGACCAACGCTAAAGGGGCACGGTTACGAGAGGGTGCGAACATCAACCGCTCACTCCTCGCCCTGGGCAATGTTATCAATGCTCTTGCTGACCCAAAGGTGAGTGAAAGTGAATGTGTAAGTGACTATTTTACAGCCCCAACTCCTTGGGAAAGTCAACGACCTAGTTTCTAACATTAAGAAAAAGTAACTAATTGATTTGGAAGGTTACTGTGAGGCTGCACCTGATGTTCTAAAACTAAGTGGTTAATAAATATTGGAATAGCCATATTGTATAACCAGAATATAGATGGCTCTTTTAAAGGTGCAACCGATGACGAGTGTGTAGATAGGTGGTTGGGGCAGAGTTGGCAAAAATTGCAAGACTGAACACCACAGTTTGTGTTCTGATTTTACTCATCGTTTAATTCAAGTTTTACTTGTTTACTTTTGCGAGCTGTTTAGTCACCAACGCTAGCGTAGGTGTCAGAAAAGGTTGCGGTTTGGGTTAAAACTGAAAAGTTGCAAGTGTGGTCATTCTGTACTGATGCCAAAGGACACTCCAGCGTATCTTTGAGAAGCTGTTGTCCTTGAAAAAACATTAATATTTCACACCCTGAGAATGTGGACAGGCGCACTGATGAGTAACAAAACTTCTATTATAAAACTGCAGTAACATTTGGTGATCACGGGGCTCTAGCCAGCGGTTAATTGCCCGGCACTGAGCTGGGCTGAGGTACTGTCGCACTGGGCTGCCATATTATTTACCATTAAAAGACATTTTTAAGCAATTCTTGACACAGAAAATCTGTGTGGAGCTGTGAAATGCCAGCCTATTTAACTTTAAAATCAAGTATATCTTCTTTTATCTTACCTTAGTATTTTAATTTATACTTAATAGGCTATTGATATTACTAATAAATGAAAATCTTTATCACTTGTGGCTATTTTGCGGTGGGCTATTAAAGATTATTTAATACTTTAACTTTGCGTTTTAAATACAATACCCCATGTTTTGTTGCATTTATTAAAATATAGAACTATAAGTACCTCAGATCATGAGGTCTGTTTTGAAACAGAGTAGTTAATAGGGGTGGGCAATATAGCCTAATAATGATATTATAATTGAAGAAAATTTGCGACAACAATATAAGGGGAAAGTGAAGAAAGTTTCATTGCAGCTTGGCAGGCAGCAGCAGTTATAAGCGTAAGTAAGTGAAGGGCATTTTCCATTCTTCTTCTCCAATGAGCTGCTGTCACTGATGAGACACTTCCTACTTTGAAGTGTGAATCTATTGAAACGAGGTGCCAGCAGTAGCATTATATCCAGTGATATAATAAGTAAAATGTAAGCACAAAAGTAGCCTAGGCAGTGTTTTCCCTGGAAATGTTAAGCAAAAGTTTAAAATAACAGCTTCACAGTTTAGTTTAGCAATAATTAAAGTAACTTACCCTGTAACTCTTCAGCAGTTGTAGAATATTGTCACATCATAAAACTAAAAATTTTTTTCTTCCTGGGATGTTGTATCTGGGCTTGAGCTTTGTAACTAGCTGCTTAAAGCTCTGCTTTAACACCATCAGTCATTTCCACCCACTGTTTGCTCTTCACGTTATATGAAGCGCAACTTGCGAGTGGTCCAGTGCAGTCGTTTGTTTACATCTGGGTCGCATATG
Organism: Bujurquina vittata; assembly: GCA_015106715.1. Lineage (NCBI taxonomy): Eukaryota > Metazoa > Chordata > Actinopteri > Cichliformes > Cichlidae > Bujurquina > Bujurquina vittata. The sequence goes on along the minus strand of VUQK01038891.1, from coordinate 44,632 downwards.
ATCACCACCTGCTAGTATCTCCTCTTTCACAGCCTGGTTGGATTGGTCAGTGTGTTTTTGGTTCAAGTGGTGAAACATGTTTGCTGTTTCCACCTTTAGCAGGAGCAGTTTTCTTGCATTCTTTCTTTGCAACATTCTGTGCTTTGTTGGAGGTGTTGAAGTAGCTCCCCTATTAGGCACTAAATAGTTATTGGATGCTGACACTTGGCTTTTGCGGCTCTCTCAGACAAACCTGGGCATGTCTTGCTGTGCCCACTAGGGAACGTAAAGGCATGATATCGCAATATGATATTTTTACCTAAAAAGTCATATCAGTATTATCTTGGATTATATAGAACAGCCCTAGTAGTTATAAAGTTGTGCAGGCCACTTTGAATTCTAGCTGTTTGTGCAAATTAATTTAATAGTAGTTTATTCTAATATTTTTTATTTTCCTCAACTTGTTTTAGAGGGATTTGCAAGGATAGCTAGGGGGCCCAGAGATGAGGCATTTATGTGTATATTTCCATGCTAGCCACTACTCTCTATCCATACATTCATCTAGCTTTTTGTCAGAAATCACAGGGAGCCACAGGAGATTGGCACAAGATCTGCATGTGGCTCTGGAGATGCAGATTTGAGACCCTTGACCTAGTGTAAACTGCTAAACAATTTTTAGATTAGATTAGATAGCTTCATTGTCATTGTAAGGCCAGCATACAATGAAATTTTAAAAAGTGCAGCTCTTGTTTGATGTGACAAACACACACACCATCAATAAAGATTCATAAGACATTAAAAAAACAGACATCATATAGACACCCTATAGCCATGTCATATATATATAATGTGTGTTTGTGTGGTGTATGTTTTAGTTATGGTCTTGTTGGGAGAGATGGGGTGGGAGTTTAGGGTCTAAGTGGCCGTGGGAAAAAACTGTTCCTGAATGTAGATGTCCATGTTTTGAGGGATCTGTATCTTTTGACAGAAGATAGTAGTTGGAAGAGGTGGTGAGAGGGGTGTGTGGAATGATGATGTTAACTGCTCGGCGGTGGTGTCGTGAGGTGGCAGTAATGTCCAGAGAGGGCAGGGGGCGGCCAGTGATTTATTTTTTTGCATGGCTTCGATGACACCCTGTAAGGCTTTCTTGACTGCAGCAGGACCAGCATGCCACACACTGATTCCCTGAGTGAGGACGCCCTTGACGGCAGCGCAGTAAAAGGCTAATAGCAGTTCACTGTTGAGTTTGTCTTTCCTAAGCACTCTCAGGACGTGCAACCGCTGCTGCGCCTTCTTGACTGTTGCACATGTGTTGTTTTGTCCATGTTAGATTGTCTGAGATATTGCCTGAGCTAATATTCTATTATTTGTTTTACTTGCATTCCAAGTAAAACCACACGTTGCACGTGTTGTTTATGGTTTATGGGTGTTGAACCGTCATCTTTACGGGAGTGAATGATGTGTTTAGAGGCACAAAAAGTGGTGAATTTTCACAGAAGTTAGCGGAACAATCACTGACAAAGGTAACGTTTAATTTAAACCTCTGTTTAATTTGAGATAACGCCACCTGATAAAATGTATGCACTATACAAGTACATAGTGTCTGTAATGAAGGTGTGCTAATGGAAACATTGCAACTAGAACAGCTAAAAGTGTTGGGTTATCACTGTAACATATTAAATATATACAAATTAGTAAAATTAAGATCTTTCAACTTTTTAAATGTAAATTTAATGCTGGAACTACACCTTTTGGATTAGCGTCATGCTTGGAGAGCGTATCCTTTCCAGAGATTCAAATGATTTACCAAGTATAAAAAGTCATGTTAAGGACTTATTATAGCAAGTCTTTATTTAGAAATTGTGCATGGGCATCACGCACCCCGATTTCCGGCACCTCACCCGGGGTGGGGGATCGGGTGGCGCTTCAGGTGCCGGGCTGGCAGCGTCCTGGGGTCGCTGTTGGCCTTAATGGGGGTGTCTACTCACCCCAGCTTCAGAGGGTGGGTAGATGTGGATGAATGTGTATCTTTGTGCGTTTGTCACATGGGTCTTTTCTTCATGGGTGTATTTGGGTGGTTGAATGCATGTAAGTGGGGAAATGTGTGTGTCTGTGTGTGCACATATGTGGATGTGTGCGTGTGTGTATGAGCACATATGGGTGTGTGTGTGTGTGTGGCTGGACCAGAGTCTGGACCTTCTTGTGCCTTGCCTCCCTGCTGCTTCTCGGTGGTCGCTCCTGCGTTTTCTTTTCTTTCCTGTTTTTTTTTTCTCTCTCTCTCTCAGCCTTTCAAGGTACACAAATTAATATAAATAAATAAAAACTAAACACTAACACTAGCAAGAGAAACCTATAGACAATCTATAGAGCTCATCATGGAAGAACAAATAGATTGGCACATCGGTGTATTCAGATCACAATTCTGCTTGCAAAAACTGTCAGACATGAAAGGCTTTTAAAAAAAACGAAAAATAAGATTTAGTAGCTTAAAGCAATACGATAATAACTAGCAAGACTTCAAAAAAAATGTAGTGCACTACATGTATGTTTTAAATATTTGAGAAATTGTACATCTTGAATTAGCTTTACTGACCTCATACTTGCTCTTAATCACAAACAACAAGCCCTGTCATCATGTTTACAGGCATATTTATTTAGCACGTTTAAAAGTTTTATATGTAGATGTCTTTATAAATATAATATTTTACAGAATTACAAACTGTTAATAAATTAATTTATATTTGTATTCTTGCTTTACTGCTCTTGGTTTATATGGAAAATTTGCATGACTTTTGAGGCTGTAGGCACATAAGGTTAACTACTAATCTATATGAAACACAGCGCCTGGGAAGTGGAGAGTCAACTGAGTATTTGGGTATTATTTCATTCCAGTTGCATACATTAACCTGTCAAGCAGTCTTCTCGTTTTACACATTAGTCTCAAGGGACGAGGCGTAAGCAGGCCACATGCATTTAGAAAGCGCTGTGCAGATCTACCACAGCCATATTGAAATGTGATCCATCTTCAACAGGTTACTTCATACTTGAGTTAAAACGGTGTCCTTTCATGGGCGCTGTCCAGTTAGTGTCATGCCATCCCACCATTTTTGAGTGTTGCAGTCATACCTACAATGCCCAGCATTCGTTTCACATCCTGTCACCATGATTATTGGTGCTTCACTGTCTACTGCTGGCAGATAGAGAATTCATGCTGTGGCCATTGTTTAAAGGAAAGAATGTCCCCACTTGTGTCTGGCATGACATGCCATTTGTTTGAGTGAGAAGAATGTGTGCTACTTGCGTTTGGGCTGCTCAGTGTGTCATCTTCATGCTATGCTGCACAGAGGTTTTTGTTGTAAGTTGTTTGCCTTAGGCGATGTCCGAAGTAATTCAGATGCATTTTACGATGCACCCTTCTCTCCAGTTTGGCCTTCCATCCACACAAGGCCACTGTTTCGTACCCATGAAAAAGGGACTTTCTGAAACTGTTGTAAAATATGAATATATTTTATAGTGTAAATCATGTAGAAAGGCAAAGCTGGGCTTTATGAAAGTGTTGACATGAGATTTGTAGTTTGGTTCCTTGCAGAAAGGAAGCTTACTATCAGCCTGAACCTTTTTTTCAGTTGGGGTTTCTTGTTTGTTTTTGCTTTAGGGTTTTTATTTTATTTACTTGTTTACAGTCATGGTTAAAAAAAAAAAGCACACCTTCAATTTTTAGGTTTTACATATCAGGACATAATAAAACATTATATAGTCCTTGTCAGATCTTTAAAATTAGGAACAAACAACAGTACGTGAGGTTGTTTCACCTCATCATTATTTATGTAGCCAAAAATGAAGCCAGTGTAGGGTATGAAAAATTAAGAGCACCCTATATAGCTTAGCTTCAATAGCTTATAGAGCCACCTTTAGCAGCAATAACCTGAAATAATTGTTTTCTGTATGACTTAAATTGCTGTGGAATAACTTTGTCCTACTTTTCTTTATAATGTTGTTTCTGTTCATTGAGGTTTATTGGCATTCATTTATGTACAGCTCTTTTAACTTTGACTTGCCCATTGCAACTGTTGTGATTTTCTGCTGTGGTTGGGATCATATTTCCTGTTGCATGAGTCGTTTTGAGCCAACCTTTAGCTGTCAATCAGCTGGTCTTGCATTTGACTCTAGACACCTTTGGTATTCAGAGGAGTTCATCGTCACTTAATGACCGCAAGGTGCCCAAGTCCTGTGGCTGCAAAACAAGCCAAAATCATCACACGAAGGTGTGATGATTTTGGCTTGTTTTGCAGCCACTGTGCTTGGCAGTAGGTATGAGGTGCTTGCTCTGATGTGCTGGGTTTGGTTTTTACCAAATGTGGTGCTATGCATTATAGCCAAACATCTTCACTTTGGTCTTGTCTGTCCAAAGAACATTATTCCAGAAGTCTTGTGGTTTGTTCAGATGCAGCTTTTCAAGCCTAAGACATGCTGCCATGTTATTTTTAGAGAGAAGTGGCTTTCCTGATAGCCCTTCCAAACAAGCCATACTTGTTGCATCTGTTCCTAATTGTACTTTCACGAACTTTAACATCTCAGGCCTATAAAGTCTTAGGGTTTTTTTGCAGTTCCTCTGAGCATTGCATGGTCTGACCTTGGGGTGAATTTGCTGGGACATCCACTCCTGGGAAGAGTGTTTTCCATGCAGATTGTCTGTAAATGACCTTATAACCCTTCCCAGACTGATGGGCAGCCACAGTTGCTTCTTCAAGATCACTGCTGATGGCTTTTCTCCTTGGCATTGTGTTAAGACACTCCTGAATGATCCAGGCCAGCAAACTGATATAAACATCATCTTTTATAGAGATACTCACACTTTCTGATGATCAGTTAATCAGATGCATTTAATCAGCAGCACCAGGCTACTACTCTCCCTTGTAATTCCTATAGAAGCAGTAATGGTGTACTGTTTTCCACACACTGCTTTTGCATTTTAGCTTAGTTTTTGTTAAATAAATAATGATGCGGTGTAATATGTTGTGCTGTTGTTCATCTGAGGTTGCATTTACCTAGTTTAAGCCCTGCCAAGGACCGGATGATTTTTTTATTATGTGGGTGTACTTTCTTTGTGTCATGACTCAAATACCATTGTACTTTTTTATACTAATCTGCTCAGCAGAGGTCACAGCATCTGTGGCACACCTGGGTGTAGCAGGTGGACAACACCTATATCAGTCGAGTGCAACAGTAAATTACGCAAATAAGTTGTTCTCATCTCTTAATTGTGCCCATTAGATAACTCACAATGCAGGCTAGTAAAAGTAGCATAAACAACCTCCTTTATGAGCAGCATCATCGGTCAGACAATCTCTACGTATACCATGTTGACAAACTTTTTCTTCAACAGTGTGTATATGCTGCACTGCTGTCAGAAATGTTGCCTGATGGTTAATAGAGAGTGTTGAGGAAAAAAAGATGGATCAATAGAGCGACTCAACCCTAGTGGTTTCAGACAGATTTTTTTTTTTTTTTAAACAAGAAGAGCTTTAGTTAACTTTTCTGTAGTTTTGATATGTAAAAACAGTTGGCGTGCTCAGAGAAAAACATCAGATGCTGCAGGCGTGGATTTGTAGTTGCTTCCTAACTACCTGCAATGTTTGGATGAGTACAGCTCCTCATATTCACCTACAACTTATCAGGATCTTGCACAGACTCTGCGACAGATTCTCAGTGATTGGCCACAGTAATGCAGTCAAAACAAACATTCTGAGTTTGGCTGACATTTTTCCTGTTAGATACTGACTTTGGAATAACACTGAACTCCTGATCTTATTAAAATGGTGATTTTTTTCCCAAATGGCACAGTTGTCCTGAAACTCCCAAGAACAATGTTTGAATCCAGATGTAGGAATTTTTTTTTTCCCAAAGAGAAGTGGAGGCACAGCTGTGGTCCCTAAAAGAGATCATTTTACAGTCCTTCGCTAACTCGTCTTTAATGTGACTTTCTGAAATCCCAATGCTCATGAGACTCTGACTCACCTAAGCAGCTGTAGTTTATCTGCTGCCATTATTACAGACTGAGCTGTGTTCACAGACCAGCTGAGAAAGATTTCAACTCTAAAATGAACACTCTGTACTGAATTTTATTCCCTTTTAGGTTTATTAGTCCCTACCAGACAGTGTAACGTTAATAAGATTTTCTTGTGGAGGATGTCCAGATGGAGATGCATGCTAGGGCACCTCCCATGAGTGGTTTACCACTAAGCGTGCAGTATCAATAAAGTTCAATCAATCTTTTTTTTTTTTTTTATTTAAGTGTTGATTTTGCTTTTGTGTGTCGTTTAGTAGAATTTGGTGGATAGCTTGATTCTGAATTAGTTCCTTTCCGTTTTTTTTTTGTTTTGGTTTGGTTTTTTTGTTGTTGTTTTTTTAATTAACATAAGCACACGCCCCAAGAGTTTCCCGTGTTTTCTGAATGCTTCCCTATGTACCGTTTAATGTTTTTGAGCTAACCCCGAGTTATCATGTGTTTCAGAGTAAGAAGGCTCATATACCGTACAGGGACAGCAAGCTGACAAGGATACTTAAAGACTCCTTGGGAGGGAACTGCAGGACGGTTATGATTGCCAACGTTAGCCCCTCATCCAAGTCATATGATGACACCCATAATACTCTAAAGTACGCCAACAGAGCCAAGGAGATTAAGTCCTCGGTTAGTGCTGAAATCATATTGTTTTATGATCATCAATTGTTGTAACAGCTGTGATTTTGAGACTGTAAATATACAAAATGGCATTAAAACACTCAGTTTGTCCCTCTGCCTTTGCCTGTCAGCTCAAGAGTAATGTCGTCAGCTTGGACAGCCACATTGGTCAGTATGCGGTGGTCTGTGAGAAGCAGCGACAAGAGGTAAGATCCAACCAACGCTACCGCTTTTCATAATTAATTTATTTTGTATTTGGGCAATCCGCATGATCGATGGATAATTTCTGACTGATTTAATCCCTAAAGATTGTACAGTTGAAGCTGAAACTAAAAGAATATGAGGCGAAGAGCGCGGCGCCTGGGGCTTTTAGCACAATCTCTTCCCAGAAGCAAGAAGAGTTCAAAAGGTAAGCAAGTCCACGAGTGTGACTCAGAGTGTAACTTGTTACTTTATGTGTCATAACCACTTTTATTATAAAGCATGTAACTGGAATGAAGACAATGATTCAGGCAGAGAGCTTGTGGCCTGTATTTGCTAATGTATCGCACAATAATGACGCATTATGTGGTTTTGTAAATGGTTCTGGGGGCTGTAGATCCATTATATCTTATACAGAAGTAGATCAGGCAGTGTAAGGTGTAATTAGGCGTGGTGGGTCAGGCTGTATAATCAAGAATGATATTCCAATTTACAGCATTTTTAATGTGGTCCTTTTATCTTTATTCATAGCCATTTGTGGTGGATTAAATATTACAAAATTAGCTTTTAGCATTGAGCCTTTTATTAAATCTGCTCAGCACTTTGAGAATACATTGAGCCAGTTGATTCAAGATTTATACTAAAACCAGCGCTTGATGGAATAAAATGAACCTGGAGTCTTGAATTGGCCCTTATATGAGACTGCTAGGTCTGAGTTATTTAATGTTTACATTTACTCAACTTTTAATCAGAGGTGGCGTATTGGCAGCCTATCAAAGAAGTGTGTATTGCTGCGCTTTGAAAACTTTGCAGGCAGCAGCTTGCATCCCACAATTCAATAACCAACATGTCATATTATGTGAAAACAGCTTAAGTATGTTCAGGTTTTTGTGTTTAACAAGTGTGGCTTTGAGTGCAGGCATATTTTAATATCTTTGATCTAATGGTTAAATTACAATAGCAGACACAGCTCCGATGCCTTCTGCCTTCTTGAGTAGTTATGAAGCCTTCTTTGTTTTCAAAATGAAGCCATGATGTCATGGTAGATTTGTGGATTTTTTTTTTTTTGTTTGAGAATGAGGTGCAGCTTATATACATATAAAGGTCACATATTCTGCTTATTTCCAGCTCTATGGTTTTATTAATTTTTGGACTCTACTTGGGTGTCCAAGAATACTGGAAATTGATTTTATGTTAAGAAAATTTGTGGCTGGGGGGGGGTCCTTACAAGCAGGGCTGTATGTTTGACATGACCATATCCAGTAGAAAAAACACAAGCATCTAAAACATGCTTTTAGAGCAGTCTGAAGCCTGAGCATTAGGTTAACGCAGGGAGTGTTTGCACATGCGCCGACTTCATTATTTGAAACTGCCCATCCACCATTAGTTCCACTTTAAAGCCAGTCATTTTAGAAAAGGTATTTAACTGCAGACACATTCTGAATGTCTCCACCCCTCATCCCATCCTTAAAGGATGAACTATGTAAAAAACAAAACTCCTTCTGACATTTTGCATTTGTAATATCATTCATAGTGTCTGTCGATTGCCACACTGTTGTCACTGTTGTTCCTTCCTATAACATACCGATCCACCTGTCAGTCTCCCACTCAAAATTCACCTCACTCATAAACGAGAACCACAGATGTTTGATTTCCTTCTTTTGGAGATGCAGGTAGTTTCCAAATAAATTTGTCTATCTTTTTTTTGCAGAATACAACAGAACTATAGTGAAGGTAACCATTTAATGAAAGTAGTAAAACTATGTTTGTCACAGAAGTATTTTAATTTTCTTTTTAATGGTCACCAATACAGGTTTGTGTAATAATGCAGGATGGATTTGTGATGGCAAACGGTCTACAGAGAACTTGTGTTTAAGCTTTTCGTGACCATTATCCCAAAGTTCAAATGCAGTTTTCAACCAGGAGCAGCACTTTTCAGGCATCACACATTAAAACTGTTACTAAAATAGAAACAAAGCAACTGTGTTTTGCCCAGGGCAGTTCTGCATACTTTGTATGTCGACACAAAGTCAGTATGTAGTTACAAACTCCAGTTGCTGTTTATTTGTTTGCATGTGCCTCCATGCGTATATAGCCACATATAGGACATAGGAGTTTTTGAAAGCAGACCTACCCACAATTTACTGAAAAGTGTACGAGCTGATGATACCAACGCTGCTCGATTCCTAATGAAATGAGCCCAATTCGCCTCGTTTACCTGATCATTTTTACTTTTAAGCAGCTTGTTTTTGTTACTCCCATGAAATGCTGTCCCTTGAAATCTGCGCCTCCCGGAAAACTTACTTCCTGGAAAACAGCGCATCTCCAGTGATGACCTCATGCTGCACTAATGGGTATAACAAGTCCCATTAAAAAAAACATTCCCACCTAAATAGCCTTTTTTTCCCCTTAACTGATATATCATTGCTTTACATGAAGTATTAATTTTTAAGGTTAAACAGCTCATGTATCATATAATTTTCTCTTTAAAGGGAAATACATCATGAAGAAACAAATACAGTTTCTCACAGAGTTTTTAGAGAGATTTCTTCATTATTTATAATGAATATATATATATATATATAATTTTTTTTTTAATTGGGATTCAGTATGCAATATTGTAGCAGCAGACAAGTATTACATTTAACATCTCCAGTGTTTCCTTATGTTTACTTACTGTTACTCACGGCTGACCTATACTCAATTTTTCGACCTGCATGGAGAAGCCAGATAATATACATTTCTAACATTGATTGTCGGTGTGACAGCAATTAATTGAACTTTAAGATGATGAAGTACTCATTTAGAGCTACATTTAAAATAAGTAACTCATTATTTGTCATTATGTAATTTCCAATCATTTCTATGTAGAAATTGTGTGTTTCAGGATTTGAAACTTTTGGCAGTTTTATGTTTGAAAACACAGATACAATATACATAAATATGCAATTGGTACCTGTTGGCATAAAGGTGTACAAGTTCTTAATAAAATTGCTGCAACCCACATTAGGTAGCTGTCTTTTTCTTTAAATATGCTGTTTTAATCGTAACTTTAACGAGCTGTGCCTTTTTTCCTTATAAATTGAAATCATATATACACATTTATTTTACTGAAATCCCATTTTCATCATTGCACCTAGTCATCTTATAGACATTAAGTAGGATCTGTCAGGGTATTTGGGTTGGGGGTGTGTTTGTTGGGGGAGGGGGGGGGCAAGGAAAAGCTGAATGAGTCTCACTCCCACACATTTCATTCACTGGCATCAGAATTCACAACTCGCACAGTGAGAGGCTCTGAATAGAGGCTGCACGCTTCTCACACTATTAAAAATTCAGCAGTCTAGCAAGGCCACAACGTCTCCTACGTCACTGGAGTTACATTGAACAGTGCAGTCACATTTCAGCGACAGCTCTCCAGCCTTATTTACCTGCATACCTCTGCTGTCTCTCCTCCTGAACTAGACAGCCCTTTGAATCCAACCCGGACATCACCTCAAAATCTATTCTGGGAATAAATACATACATGCCTCATATAGCTAAGAATATCTTATGGCCGCAGTGCGAACAGAAGTAGCATGTTGTGAAAGTTCATTATTTGCGGTAAATTATAAGAGATGGATTGCATTAAATAATACATGTTCACGCTGGCTTTATTAGCTGTATTTCTGCATTATGTTATGAAAATCTTGTGCCCTTTTTTGGGATCTGTTTAAAAACATTGCAAAGAGCTTTTGGCATGGCAGTGTATTAGATTTGCCCCTTTCCATGTGGCACAGCAGCTTTTAATCACATTTGGATTGAAACCCCTGTGGTGATGGTGAGGTTTTATTGCATTGCATTATACTAAGAGGTGTTTCTAATATTTTGTCTCCATTCATTTATGTGAATTGGTGAGGGCAGAAACAACTTGCAGTGTAATACCTTCCGAAAGCAGCACCACTGCAGCCTCAGAAATCACCCGAGTTGAATGCATGTCTCTGTGACATTACCAGCAAAAACTGAAGCCTTTTAGCTTCACACTTGTCTCGCAAGCTGTTATCAGTTCTGTTAGACTCCACAAGTACATTTATTTGTTTTACCCATTAAAATTGCTGGCTGACAAGAGAGAGTGACCTGCTCTGGCTTTATGCAGTTACACACAAAGTGATTTATTTTTTTAAAAATTTTTTAACGATTCATATCGCTCAAAAAGTTTGGCATTTTTGGGCAAAGCTTCTAATGAAAAATCTCTCTCTCTCTAGGGTGTCGGAGGCTCTGCAGCAAATCTTCTCGAGCCGAGCCCAAATCAGGCGAGAACAGCTGGATTTGGAGAGACAGCTGAAGGAGAATGAGCTGCGCCAGCGCTACAGCGAGGAGGACAACCTGCAGGTCCAGTACCTCTGTGCCAAGGAAAAGACTGAGAAGGTAGCTGATGCTTACACTGCTATCCACAGTTTCCATCATCCCTGCAGAAAAACAGCTGCTGACTCATCATTTCACTTCTCTGTTCTCTATAGTTGTCTCAGTCTCTCATTTACGCCACTATGGGAAAGGGTCACTGCTCATCAGTCCCTGGCTCTTTTCTGCCAGTGTTAGTCTCAGCGGTGTTGCCATGTAAAATATAAAAGGGAAATCTTAATAATTTTTTGGAACCACACCCGTGCTCTTATCATATACCCGTGTTTTTAATCTTTTATCAAAATCCTAGTTCTTTTTGCATTTACATCACCCCAAACAAAAGATTTTCTATCTTTCTGCATTGTTACTGTGTTGCTGTTTGCAGCTATAATTATTCAGACCGCGTACACAGTCAGTGGTGTGTAATTCTAATACTAGCACATAATCCATGTTACCTTTTGATGTTGTTTTCAATAGGCCACTTGTAAGCACGAGCGGAAGATTGCCAGCTTACGCACTCAGCAACAGCACATTTGCGAACGCTTGAGTAAGGCAGAAGAGCGTTTCCTGGAAAACGACGGTTGGCTTCATCGCATCGAGAACGAGATTAAGTTGTTAAAGACGAACCATCAGGCCTCAGAGGTGGGTTGAACTCATTGACCCATTCATATTTACTGGTGCTAAAAACAGGGGGATTCACAGGCAAACGGGTATTTGTTGTTGTAACCAGTGTTCTGTGACACATTTTCAGTTCTGTGAAACGCTCTCAGATTTGCTTCACGGTTCAGTATAACATGCATCTTTTTATTTAACTTCACATAAAAGTTCATGTATCTCAGATCATTTTACCTCTTTGAAACAGTTATTATTGCAGCCGCAGCACATTGTAGAGAGATTTTTGTCAGTCTTTCATCAATAGATCAGTAGAGCCAAATAGTAAGTAAAACTAATTACTTAATTACATAACTTGGGAGACAAATGAGCGTGATTATATAAAGAGAAAAACTTTACAATGTGGGTTACATCCGTCAAAACTCACTGCTTGGTGTTTTTTGTTTGTTTATTTTGGAAGGTGGGCTGTGTCTCTACTGGTGTCGTGACTGTCTTTGTTTTCTTCCCATCTGTTCTCCCAGTAATTAGAACCGTGCTCATTTTATTTCTCTAGCTCACTCGTGGATCACTGAAGAGAATAAATCAATACCCTTTACTCATCCCTCACACAGCAGCCAGTTACCTAAAACCATGTCCATGTTATTTTTTCTGCTTTATCCTTTCTTCCAAGAACTGACCCAGAACTATGACGCACCCGCCGGTCAAATGTTCTCTCTGCTGTTGTTTCGTAGTTTCTTTACGTCAGAGTTCTCCCCCCACCCCTTCCCTTCCTTACCCTAAGTTGACAGTTTTTCTGGTGAAACACGGATGAACACCAACCCTTCCCTTGTATCTCAGCACCCCCCCCCCCATCTTTTTTTCCTTCTAATTCTGCCCTCCAGAGTGCCTTTTCAATATGCTGTTATGTTAGAATGGCTATTGTCATTTCTGCTGTCTGACCTCAATTCTCCCCTTGGTTCAGGTGTTAGAGAAGGATCTACACTGCCACAGATTGGAGCTGCAGGTAAATGATCTCAAACAACACATCAAGCAAATGGTCCAGCTCACAACTCTGCAGGATCAGGAGAACAAGCGCATGCAAAAGTAGGCTGACCTACAATGAATTCCCTCTGAATTAAGTGAATTCTTACTATGATGTACCTGAAGAAGCCGCACTTGAAGTTTAACTGTTTTTGTATATTTCTTTTCAGAATGCTGAACATCTTGCTGCCAGGTTACAGTCGGCACTACTCTGCGCTGGGTGAAGCCGGGCTGACCACGGGAGCCGATGAGATGGACAACCAAGAACTCGAACACCTTGTGCTGAGGGAGAGAGGCGTGGTCTGGGCAGACCAGGAAGGGGTGGGGCCGCAGCTGAAAGGTGAAGGGATTGATGTGGACTCACAGGAGAGAAATAAGGCAGGAAAGGTTGGGCTCTGCAGCGAGCTGGCACCTGTCCTCTCTTTCTCATATCTTCAATACTACCAGAGTAGCCCCTGCAGTAAGTCATCATACTCTTACTATCCTATTCACTCTTTTGCTGTTATGTTGCATAGGTAAATAATGCAAATATACAACATCAGCTTGCACTGAAGGACATAAATATAGAAAAAGCAACACGTTAATAGTATGCGGGTCACGCTGATAATTCCATATAAACAGTCTTCCCCCCTCAGTTCATCAGGTTTATTTAACATCTCACTTCTCCCAGAAGCAATCAAAGAGCATGTGAGAGAAACATAGAAAGGGGTGTCCATCCATGTCTTCTTGTTTCTAAATTATCACTGCGCCACTTTAGTGATGGCTCAGGCTGTGTGCAAATCTGGATTAACACTCATCAAACAGCCAGTATCAATTTACTGAGTTTTGACTTTAAGTGTGCCAACATGTAACACCTGTAAAAAAGTGTGCATATCATATAAATTTTCATCATATTCCATTGATAATTATGAATAATAAGCTTTAAAGAAATTGCTTTGTCTTAAATTCAGTTTCAGTATATTATAATTTTAACATAGCATTGTCTTTGTTTAGTGTAATATATTTTGAAAGGGAGAAATAAGGTCCACACATGTTAATGCGTATCCCATGCCTCACCAATTTATCTTACAATTGACTGTATCAGAAGTTCTGCGAACATTAAGTATACATATGTGACACCTGGAAGTAAGTTTTTTTTTTTTGTTTTTTTTTATTATAGCATTAAATATAAAGGTTCAGCTGTCGTGTAAGGTAGTTTAGTAAGGCACAGTGTATATGGCATTAGTCCAGGTCTATTGTGTATCACGGGACCCATGAGACAGCACAGTTCATTTTTAACTGTCATCTCTGCATGACCTAGCAGCACCGGACCCTGGTGACATATAAGCCATGACAGACAGTGGAGCATGAACTGAAGCCGGCCAACAATATTCACTTGCTCTGATGTTTGTCAGACAGTAAATTTTCACTTGGCTCTCTGCTCCCCCGCTTGCACGTTTAATAACGTATTGCTTTTAGTTTTCGGTGACTTTTAATGAAATTCACCGACAGTAAAAGAAGGAATCTGATCACTTGTGAATAGCGGTTTTATTGTCAGCCTCTCTTGGGCTCTAATTTCAGTTGTAAATGATTATTAGATGTTTGTATACAAGCCAAAGCACGTCAAGTTGGTCTTTGGGGAATTCATAATGAATAAAAGTTGAAGTTTTGCTGCTAGTGGGTTGTTTTTTTTTGTTTGTTTTTTTAAGGGTTTTTTTTTTTTGCTTTTTTCCCCCTTGAATTCATCT
>VUQK01038891.1:17133-27184 GCA_015106715.1 Bujurquina vittata | reverse complement strand
GGGTTGTTTTTTTTGGGGGCCCCCGCGCGCCCTCGGGGGGGGCGTGGGGGGGGGGGGGGGGGGTGAGCTTGGTCTGCAACAATGTCTAGTTGGGTCCACCAAGTAGCAACCTCTGGAGAAAGTCAATAAACTGGACCTCACCGCTGTGGCTGTGCCTTTTTGAAGAATTTGGTTGCTTCATCACTGCATTGCTATTTTTCTCTTATTTGTATCATGTAGAGTTTTGCAACAGTTTTTCATCATAGTTATGCACTCGCTGACTCACCCTTGCATCCTTGAAAACAACCCTGCCCATCTTAGATTCAGTCCAGAGGCAGGAGTCCTACATGCGTGTCATATATGCACATGCACACGCATATGTTTGCACACAGTGGGTACAGCTATGCACAAGCTCTGCAATGTTATCAGCTGTGCAAAACTCATTTTTCAGTTTCTGACCAAAACATAGTGATACAGATATGAAATGGCATAGGTTTTTACGTCAAGATGGCATTGTATTTAGCATTCAGACAAACTGCTCTGATCTTCTCGTAGTGCTGCTTGTCAGTCCCTTACTGCTTCCTCGGCTCTTAATGGAAGTCACTGCAGTATGTTATGAGAAATGGCTCCACCCTGCAGCTTGCAAAGCCAATCAAATTTCATCAGTTTTAGAGAGGGTTGTGGTTTCAAAAGAGCATTAACTCTTTGTGGAGCGCATTATAGCAGCAAATCACACAAACGTGATCACTGTGAAGGAGACTTTCTGCATTTCACCATTTACTGTTGATTAGTATAAGACCACAAATGCATTTATTAATAGTTCCATGATTTTTCATTGCACTATCTCCCACTGCCTCCCACAGGCTGTGCTTTTTATATATTTTTATTCAGGCTTGTTTCTAAATTCTCCCATCTACTCTTAGATTTTTGATTCCCTTTTTATCTTCAAAAATCTTTCAGTATGGCTTTTTTTTTCGCCCCCTCCATTCTATCGTTCTTACCCTCAAATGTTTTTCTGTGTCTGTCTCGCATCTAACCCTTCCCAATCCCTCTTGAGCTTCATTCATGAAAATGCAGATCCACAGCAGGGCAGGAAAAAACGTCAACAGACGTAAACTCCCCTGCTCCACCAACCAGAAAAGGCGCACTATAAAAAACAGGCAGCAGCAACCAGGCGACCCTAATTCAGTGCAGCCTCCACCAGAAATAGCAACTCATGCATGTATTAATCCCCTACAAGCCAAAAATATGTGATTGAAGGAACTCTGCTGCCATTTATTGCTGGGGACGACTCCTCTGCCACAGGAAAGGGCTATTTATCACCGTTTCCTCACTTGGTGTGCTGTCTGAAGTCTGACTCACATTTGCTAAATATTGCATCTGATATTTAGGAGAATGTATAAATCAATCATTCACCTTTGCATTTAGTGTTCTCACTTCCTTTATGTGCTGGCTTCTTTCCCTTTTAGCCTCCTCCCTCACCCCCGCCACACCTCTACAGGAAATGCCATGAGTGTAACAACTCCTAATGGGATGCAGACACCTTGATTTAACCTCATTGTGCAATGGAGCCTGTAAAAGTTCTTGCTGCTATTGTGCTTAAATGCATAACAGCAACATACATACAAGAACGTGGCAAAAAGATACTGCTTAAAATATGTATATAAACATACCTGATATAAAACAGTGTAATGTCTTAATATTTTTCTTTTCATTTAGTGTTTAAAAAAACATAAAAGATGAAATTCAATGGGGTTTTTGATAGCGTTAGTGACCATATTTTGAAACGAATGTGGGCTTTGTGAAATGTCATTTCAAGGTGTTTTATGTTGTGAGGAAAATACAACAACGCACAATATATGTTGAAATAACTGCACAGCCAGCTATATAATTTGTCTGATCATTTTAAACAAACCTGGTCCAGAGTGAAAAGAGAAAAAATCCCTGACGGGCAAAACAATTACTGCAAGTTCAACTATTCCTTATGCCATTTGGGAGGAAGTGGATCTCGAATATTAAAGAGTCTTTGCTCATCTTAGCTACCTGCTATAACATGAAATGGCACTGATCACCTAATGGCTCTTCACCCAAATTGTGGTCAAGGTGAAGGTCATTGTCATACTTTTATGCGCACTTTTCCATTTTCAAAAGAATCACTACTCCTTTTAGAGTATTGGGTGTATTTTAGTGAAAAATGATTGATTTGTCCTGGACTATGACTGTTTTTCAACCTCCTCAACTTCTCAGTGGATTTTAGTTCTCATGAAATTTGTGCAGTACAGCCAATCAGCGGCACGAAAACTTTCAGACATTACAATAACCTGTGAATTGTGATGGCTCATGAGCTGGATGAGGTGCTGGGTCATTCCTGGTATTAGCAGTTAGGTGCAGAGAGGTCGGACAGAAAGGAAACTTTCTGATTGAAAAATTCAATCATGTCTTAAGAGACCATCTAAATATTCTACATTTAGCACCTACTCCTCAAACAAATATAACCTAAAATCAATTCATAAAAAAAACAAAACAGAACAATACCAGCAGCAGTACCTACTGTTATGTGTTTGAGCTTCGTATTTTTATGAATAATGCATGTCTCAGTTTTGACACTGTAAACTTTATATTTATACATGTAGGGAGGGAACTATGCATAATACCTCCAACACCAGTGATCACATTTTTAGTGTAACTTAAGGGAATGGTCTCATTTCTCTGTTGTTACATTATTTAAATTGCACTCTTTAGCTCAGGGCTGGCTCTTCAGCGCATATAACTGATGGCATATTGGGGACTGCATCATTTGGGAAGAAATGTGTTTACCGTTAAAGTGGTTTAATTTGCTTTCACTTCCAAGGCCCGTGGTTGTAAGGAACACATTGATAAGAAAGCTTGAAATAATATAAGCTTATTACTTGTTGCTAATCATTTCTCAAGGACCAAATGTGGGGCAGGCCACGGGCTTGCATATTGTCTAAGAAGTGATGTAAAGGTCTGCGTTAAAAAAGTCAACAAACACAGTAATCGTCAAAGGTACACTCTGTTGCTAAGTGTCTATCTAGACGATGCGGGGGGGACGACCTGTCCATGAATTTCCATGTGCGGAAAGCGGATGAATGACACTGTGAAATGTGCTGTTCTGAAGATAAGAATAACCTGTTTCAGAGGTGGTTTTAATATGTTGGCAAACACTGTAGTCACGGAGTTAAATGGGGACATTGCTGCCATACATAATTTTCCATCATGTGACTGGCTGACTACATGTACAGTATCTGGAGCAATAAAAACTGGATACACAGTGTGCAGCTAGGAAATGAATTCAGGAAACAGGAAGCAGTATACGGGGGCATTCTACTTTCAGTTTTTCCACTTTCTCAGTCCAGGTCTGAGTCTCTGTAACTGCACAAATATTAGCTTTGTTGATAAGAATCTGTATAAATCTGCTGCATAATATGAAATGTGTTGGCCTTAACAGTTCTCTGGTAAAGCCCCTGAAAACAAATCAGATTTGATAAATGCTTTGTAAACTTTTTGAGCAAAAAGCAACAATTAAAGATAAAGTTTGTTTGAATTTTTTTTCATTAATCTGCTTTCAAAGGACGGCGTGGGTGTTTTGATTAGTACACACAGTGCCGGCATAAGAAACTGATCAGATCAGAATCTGTTCAGATATTTGCTGAGCTGATAGATTGATTCAACTTGCCTTTTTCCCACTGAGTCTCGCCCCTTTTGAACCAGTAAGGAAGGGATCAGTTAAACAATTAAAAGAAAGTAAATACATAAACCATCAAAACTGTTCTAAGAAAATGATGGACCCCTGACAGTTACTAGAAAAAGAGCAGTTCCTGTTTGTGATCAAAACAGCAAAGAAAGGGTGTCTATTTATGTGCTGCCGTAGTTGAACTGATTTTATTGCTGCTGCGTTTCTTTCTTTCAAATTTGCTGTTTGTTTGGTTTTCCAGGTAAAGGAAATCAGACAGATATGGCACAGGAACCACTTCCCAGAATGCCCATCAGGAGAAATTTATCTGCATTACTCCCACCCCAAAGCCCCTGCACGGTCACCGCTACACGAGTGTTCGAGGAGGGTATGTTCCCACTCCAGTGCACGCCGGAACCGGTTCAAAAAACTGCCCACGCCCAGCTGCTGAGTTCCTCCAGCACCATGGATCCAAACATGACCTTTGAAGTTCTAGACAATGATGATCAAGCTGCGTGTAGTACAACCATCACAATAAGCAGCCGTAGTCCATGTCAAGCATCTAAGTCCACAGACTTCTCAGGACAACCACACAAGGCCACGGAGGGGAACCTCACAACCACCAAGCGGTAAAATCACACCTCAATTTTTCTTCACTTGATTTTAACTGCAATCAGACTCAGTTTGTTTCAACTATTATGTGTCGTTTCAGTGAAGAGATCTTATAGAAATATCTTTTAATATTGTAGAGCTCAACTTTGCAATTTGTAAGACGGCAAAACAATTTCTGTGTTCATGCTGCACCAACTCCATTGTGCAGCATTCAGGCATGCCCACTTTTTCATAGTAGGTTTTTGTACAGTCTGCATATAGTTTCTGTTTCTTGATGCTTTTTGTTCATTTCCTGAATGGGTTTTTATCAACACAAGCTGGTAATACTATAGCAACGGAAGCGCACTGGGTTCAAATGTATGCAGAGGTCACATCTTTTAAAGTGATTTCATATATTTAATTAAACAAATTGCATTTTTTAAAAACTGGTTTAGAGGAACTAACGCAGGCTTTGAATTCTTTCCATAAGATCTTTAAAATCATCCGCTGAATGTTTCAAAGCACACGGTAACTAAACCTCCCGAAAGTGGATTAATCCGTCAAACCTTATTCACAACAAGATGGAGACTAGAGTGCAAATAGCATAAGTATTCTTAGCAGCACCAAGTCTTCAGACTGGAACATTGGGCAGAGAGGCTTAAGTCAACTGAGCTGAGCAGTGACTTCGTGTCTTCAGCTGGAAGCGGCAAACAAAATGGGAATCATTCTGTTTGTTGGATAAATTTGTTCCTAACCAACCTCAGAATCAAAACACATCCCCTCAAACAATGAAATGGCTTCACAAACAAAACTGCATTGCTTCAAAACATCTGCACTACCTCACAAACACTGCATGAGGAGCTGTTCTTCAAACACAGCGTATCGCAGCTAATCCAAACTTTGAGAGAGCTGAGGTGTCTTGAAATGGGACCGAAACCTCAAAGAAAAATGATAGCAAGAAAAAGTTTTACTGTTGAATCTCTTTCTCACTACAACATTATGTCATCATATATATGGTGCCAACTGAAGAATAAGGTAGGAATATACAGCCAAGTAAACGGGCACACTAGATGGAGAAAAGGTTTAAAAGAACTTTATGAGAGCAAATGTAAGGTAATGTCAATTTTCCCAGGCAGATTGGGTTTTTTTTGGGGGGGGGGGTCTTTGTTTTCCGGGTAGGATCATTACACTCAGTTCTTGTTTTTGGACACCACCAGCATTTCTTAGGTCTCGTTCGGTCAGCTGGTCTGTTTTAAAAAATATATATATAAAGGCACTGTTCCCTGCAAAATATTAAAGCAATGGCAGAGATGTACTTGCCATTTAGTTTTATATAAATCTCAACTTAACCCTCATATCAAAATATGTGGACCAAGCTCATTATATGCCAAAGTTGTCCTTGTCAGAGCTGAAACTTGGTAAAATCTGAATCTTACAGACAGTTAAAGCAACAATAACGACAACAAAAAATGCTGAAATCATGATAATCTAAAGCTGTCAGCAAGCATCAGCAACATGCAAATACAGTCATGTGATAAAGAAAATTTTCACCCAAAGCAGTCTTGTGAAAAACTAAGTACCACAGGAAGCCAGGTGCTGCTAATCAAATGCACTTGGTTTACCTGATTATCAGTGAGTGCGAGCACTTCTATAAAAGCACCAGGTTTGTCAGTTTCCTGGTTGGTGCATTCAGGTGTTTGTTTACACAATACAACAATCTTCTACAAGGTCAGACCATACAATGCGCAGAGAAACTGCAAAACACAGGAGAGCTACATCTCAGACTCTACAGGCCTCCGTTAGCATGTTGACATGCATAGCTGCATCTGAACAGACCACGAGACTTCGGGAACAATGTCCTTTGGACAGATGAGACCAAAGTGGAGATTTTTGGCTAGTATGCATAATGCCACGTTTGGACAAAACCAAAACCAGCACAAACAACTGACACCAACTGTCAAACACGGTGGTGGGGGGGTGATGATTTGGGCTTGCTTTGCAGACACAGGACCTGAACAACTGGCAGTCATTGAATCAACCATGAACTCCTCTGTGTATCAAACTGTAAGGCCATCTATCTGACAACTAAAGCTTGGCCAAAACTGGGTCATGCAACAGCACAATGATCCCAAGCACAGAATGGCTGAAAAAGAAAAGAATCAATGTGCTGCAATGACCCAAAGTCCAGACCTCAATCTGACTGAAACGCTGTGGATGGATTTTAAGAAAGCTGAGCATAAACGTCCACAGTTGATAATGAATGTGTCATGTGTCTGTAGACACACATGTATTTTTAGACATGTAGATTTAAAGGAGAATGTGACTTGTTCCCCTGTGAAGTCCAAACAGCAGCGATGTAACCTGAACCTTTGCTCTACAGACAACAGATCCCGCCGCTGCAAGACATGAGGCGCGCCAACCCGACCTACATGGGCATGACGTCTGCTGCACAAGGGAAGCGGAAATTTAACCGGTAATGAACCTCTGCTTGCACCGCCCTTACATACTTAGAAATCCTTTTTTAATACCAGCTTCTGCTTGTGCACGTTTTTGACTCTTTAGGGCCGTACTACACAAAATTTACAGTTTTGAGTGTTAGTAGGATGGTGCAGAGCTTCTAGCGCTGATTATTTTTTCAATTTTTCCTTCCTTATTTTATTTATTTATTTATTTGCTGTAGCATCATCACAGAAGAGTTAACACATGCAGCAAAGCGTGTAAAGAAAGACCCCTCAGTGGCACAGAGGCCAATCAGAGTTCAGCGTTTTGGTGGTAAGTGTCAAAGCGGGACATCCACACACAAAGCATGCACAATACCTGACCCTGAAAACTGCCACAGTGTAAATATACACCAGATATTAGTTTTAGGTTTTTTTAAAAGAAAATTTACATTTACTGAGTCGGGTAGCTCCTTCATGACTCCAGAATGATGTTTTACATGTGAAATAAGAAACATGCTTTGATTTCATCACATTACACTTGGATTTAGTGATCGACAACTGATCATCACTGAGAGCCGCCGGGAAAAGAGAAATTTAGTTTTATTCATTCATGACACTCTTCTGTTTTGTCTTTCCTCAGGTTCTGAGAACAAGCCCCGGAGAGTTGTGAGGAGCATTTCTGAAGGAAACCTCAACCTCATCGAAGCTCAGAAATCCAAGTCCATTTTCTACAAAACATCCCAACATCTGAAACGAGTGACTAAACGCATGTGAGGCAGCACATACTTCAAGTCATTTTGCCTTTAAGGACACTTTCATTTTGCACCTTTTCTTTCCTTATTCAACGTTTTACAATATTTTTCTCCAAACCTTAACTAACACGAAAATGTGGTCAGTTGTGCAGAAATGTTAAATGTAGTCTTTTCCTTTCAGCCTTGCACTAAAGTGAATTTGTATGTAACTATTGTACAGGCAGTGTTGGATGATTTAGATTATTTTTGTAGCTGGTGACAGGAAGGAGGCTTCCTTTTCAACATGTATTTTAAAGTTATATACACACAAAAAAAATATAAAATTTCCTGTGGATGTTCTGCATTTTGTAGATATGATCTATTTTCAAACAGTAATCGTCTTTTAGGTGACCACATTACCCAGGGCAGCTAATAACACAGAAACTGCTCGACTCTGAGCTGTTTGTGCTTCTTATTTTTATCCTGTACAGGTAATAAGGTGGGGTTATAGATATTTCATAATAAAAGTGTTTGTAAGAGAATCTGCGCTTTTTTTTTTCTCAATAAAAAGATCCCTTTAAAAAAGAAAAAGTAATATCTGCTTTTTGTGCCATTGATGTCGCGTATGAATGTGGTTCTCAATGACGTTTCAGTTACGAGATGTTCCAGCGCTGAGTGAGTGACATCAGACAGCCTCAGAGAAGGTGAAAAATACAATGGCAAGCAAAATTGAACAGAGCTAGGAGTGAGTCACACATAACTCTTATTGTCTTCCTATAAGTAACTTTCATATGCTTTTAGGAAAGAGGCCAGTCGTGATTGTGTTAGTCTGTACATATAAATGAAGTTCAGTGTCTTAACAGAACACAAGTTTTCTGATTTAATGATTTTTTTTTCTTTTGTTCAATTTTTGTGCCAAAAATATGTTAGAAAAGAAAAGGAGGGAGACTGCCAGACCATTTGGAAGTAAATTGTCTTTCAAAATGTGGCACAATAGTCGCATTGTTACTGTTGGGAGTAAGGACGAACATATAAATTAGGCTGCACTCAAACACCAAATTAAGCAACATAATTTAGGTAGTCCTACAAGTAAGAGAAATGTGGCATCCGGCTATGTCAAAACCTGCTTCATGGCCACTCACAGCGATACAATCCATTCAAGCACAGAGAGGATAGTAAAGGCTCCAGCCAGGTTTCGAACCAGGAACCTTTTTGGTGTGTGGGTTAGGGTTAGATCGCAGGATCGTTCTTACTGCAGAGTGATCTGCAGAAGTCTCTCTGGAGCATTCGTAAAGATGGTAAATCCAGCTGCGCAAATAGGCGTGTAAAGAGCTGTCTTTAAATTTTAATACGTTACTCCTTTTTCTTTCATATTTAGGCAATCAAGTTCTCTGATGTCAGTATATCTGCTGACTTTCTTTGTATTTAAAGCACAAGATTCGTTGGAGAAGGCCCAAATATTTCAGGGGTTGCATCAGGAAGGACCTCTGCCGTAAAAAGGTCTGCCAAATCAAACCCCTTCTCGATTTTTCTTATACAGAAAGTATGTTAGTGATCTTGAAATGGGTAATTACAGAGAATTTCATTCAAAAACAAACTGTTCGTTTATCACGAGGCACTCTCTGTCTGGGTGTTTGGTGTACCCTGCTGCAATGCTCAGAGTATAAAGTAAGGCTCTACTGGACATATTCAGTGATGACGGCATTTCTAAGTTACCCAACACGTCTCTTTCTGCAGTTTTTTCAGCAGTGGTCGCTCATGTCAGACAACATAAGCGATAAGCGAGTGTAATGGGGCTCTGCTTGGTATTCTCAACTGTCATTTAATTAAGTTCACAGTGTGAATTATTTTTATAAAACTTGAAGGAAGCTGTGAATCGCATCGACCCTCAAGCGACCCGGACTATGTGCATGTTGTAATGCGTTGAGATTTGACTGTAGGCTTTTTGCAGCTTGTTTCTGTACTTGGTTATTTTCTCACTTTGCAGCATTTTTTAAAATATAAATGATGTTTTGTGAAACTTGTGAAGCTGTTTACTAAATTGCTTGTGTTTTCTTTATTTGTGTCGAGCTCTCTGGGGCACAGCTCCTTAAACAGCTCCAACTAATGAATAAATTGTTTGGCTAAGAATAACAGATAAATGAGCTTAAAGTAAAGTCAGAAACATAAAAGGCTGAAGTAGATACCCAACAGAAACAGTCACATAGGTTTTAAACCAAATGATGTACTTTTGTTAATTTAAAAAAAAAGCATACATTACAATATAGTTGTACATAATAAAGCACCCAGTTAAACATCCATTAAAAAGAGCATGATATGGTCTCTAGAAGAAGGTGCGTGGGGTCATCTGATACGGATGTGGGGGTGAAAAAAAGCAACAAAGTTTGGAAACTACTGCTAAATGCCACTTTTAAGTTGTGCTTTGAAGATATTTTGGGCTTCCCTGTGTTATATTTTTAGAATGATTAAATGTGGTGAATCACTGGGAACAGGCTCCTGTTAGAAATCTATACCAAAAACCAAAGACCATATATATATATATATATATATATATATATATATACACACACACACACAAACACACTTGCTCTCCTCGTTGCTCTTTTATTAGGGTG
>VUQK01038891.1:0-14323 GCA_015106715.1 Bujurquina vittata | reverse complement strand
GTGGTAATCGTGTGTGTGTGTGTGTGTGTGTTTGTTTGGGGGGGGGGGTATGGGTGAGATTTACAGTTTCCTTTACCAGGTAATGTCTCCTGTTGTGAAACAATGTGACAGAAAATCAGTACATCTGTGATGGCTCAGCAGTGTTCTTTGCCCCTCTACGTTCTCCTCCAGGAGCTTATCCAAAGCTCACCTCAAATGTACTGTATGTAGCCTGTGGATGACTCATCCTCAGGAGAATGAGCTGCAAGGTGCAGGTAGCCTTGCAAATAAACATTTCACGATTTGCAGAGTCTTCTGAAGTACTTTGCTGACTTAAAGTCTGATCCTGCAGACTGCAAATACAAACTCTGACAAACCAGTTCTGGTTTATTCGGTCTGTAAGGCGCACCGTGTAAAATGTCCTCCTGTGTTGATATGTCCCTTCTGTGTCACACATGTGACGTCTATATCAGTAAAGCACTGACACACACGCAGTTAAGGCACTTTGTGTGTGTGTGTGTGTCATTTTGTTTATTGAAACAGCAAATTTGTCATCATTGCAGCAATTGCCATGGAGACAGGGTTTAAATCCCAAACCTAGTGGTATAATACACTGCATGAGTGTATGCTCATTACTGTTTACCGCAACTTCCAGGAAGACTGCACGCTGGGTGGATGGGTGACTCCACCTCTTTTGGATGGTTAGGAAACATAAGCCCATTCAAATGATCCTTGATTCCCAGCAGCCTTTCACACCTGTTCCCCTCAAACACGGAAAATCCTCCCTTGTTTCTCATTCAGTTTGCAGAATCCTATTTTTCTGTCATATTTGCATATGGTGTTCATATCATAAAGTATGTCACTGATAACAGAGGAACCAAAGCTGCTTTGCTCTGATTTTAATGTACTTCATAAATCCCTGGTTCTGGTTCACCTGTGGCCTTTCAGTGTGGCGTTTGTAGACTATCCCTGTGCCTCTGTGGGTTTCCTCCACCCTCTTCCTACAGGTCAAGCATGCATGTAAGATTAATTGGCGATTCTAAATTGGCTATAGTTGTGCTTGTATGTGTGGGATGTCAATTTTTTTTTTCCTGGTGCTATCCATGTGGTAGATTGGCAAATTATCCAAAGAGTATGCTGCTTCATCTCTTCTCTTACACATGTGGACCTTGCGGTCTTCAGTGATAATAAATTTGAAGCTATACCCACTTTAAGATGTTTGTTACCATATTAATACATCAAGGGGTCATGACCATGGGAACCAAAGGGTGATAAAAACATCTTAGACTATTTTAGGCTTTGTCCAGATTAGGTGCAATTAATATTAAGCTGTGCTGTTCTGGAGTATAAATGGCTGCTCTTTCTGAGGTACCAAGGAGTACTGCTTTTCAATGTTGATTTAATAAATTCACATTAACTATTTACATTCCAGCTAGAACTTTGTAGATCTGAAACCGAAATTCAGAGCTTTCTCCACAAATAGTGACGTAGTTGCTGTAGCAATTTAACTTCAAAATGACATAGACGCTCAGAAATTATTAACAAATTATCAAAAATTACCCAAATCAGCTAGCAAATGTGAAAAAAATAAATGCAGTCACGGGGCAATCACCAGTTTTTCTAAGGAGGCTGCAATCTTATTTTACTCATGTGCATCCTAGTACACATAATCTGGGCCTGACACTTTTATAAACTTGTGAAATTATCCTGCAATCTACAATGTAAAGCAAATATTTGAAGAAATAGTCCTGTTA
The DNA here is from genome assembly GCA_015106715.1 of Bujurquina vittata. Taxonomy (NCBI): domain Eukaryota; kingdom Metazoa; phylum Chordata; class Actinopteri; order Cichliformes; family Cichlidae; genus Bujurquina; species Bujurquina vittata. The sequence goes on along the minus strand of VUQK01038891.1, from coordinate 12,590 downwards.
ACCATTTTTAACACGCTCCCGTGTTTCAACTCACAGGACTGGAAAAGCCTGCACAGAGCAGACAGCTTTTATCTTAACCGAGAACCTCCCTTCTGTGGGGTATCACCACTAAAGACTAAACAACCACACTGCCCATTTAATAAAAAAAAATGTATGTCTCTCATACAGGTTTGTTAAGACAACCATGTGTAAAGATTACACTGACTTCCCCCTGCAAGAGGTTTCTGCAGGGGAAAGTCAGCATAGTCTCAACACAACACCACGGACGGCCTGACATCCTTTTTATTGAAAAACTTTTTATTTGGGTTTAATTGGTTTTGTTTCAAATAAAGTTAGAGCCACATCCATGTTACACCCACACAGGTGTTTTCACTTTCTTTGCCTGATTAGACCTCCTCTCAGGACTGTGTGGGTGTGTACAAACTGCTTGCTTCACATTCGCATCACTCTCCTGTTAGTTTCCTTGCACCTGTTACAGTAGTACAACTTAAAGCCTTTAACATTCTTATTACTTTCCTGTTTGTTTCTCTTACGGTATTAGGGTGCACATGATTGTGGCAACTTTTTAATTATAGTTCATCTGGATTTCTTAGAAATAAAAAAAATGATCATTTGGAAATTATTATTAGGAAAATAATAGCTCACCATAATTGTTAAATTCCACCCCAAATGAAAATCCGATTGTAAATTGGTGTAAAACTTTGGCTACAGCAGTGTAACAAAATCACAGGTGTTTTGTATTGAAATGCTCCATGTAAAGTTTTTTATGTATACAGGTGAAACCAAATAAAGCTTCAAATATTATAATGCAGTTGATTTTAATGATGATTCCTATCTTCCTAGTGTTGTGTTCTTCTAAAAAAAAAACCCCAACAACATTTACTATTGGTTTTGAGGCTTCAGTGTCAACATTTTTAGCAGGTGCATGCACAAACAGAACAGATGCACCTGGTAATTAGTGCTAAGGTTAATAAAGTATTACAACTTTCACTCACCAAAAATGAAGCACAGACTTCTTGGATGCTCTTCTTGGATCTGTGCACCACATAGGAAGGCATAATATTAGTCAGATAGTTCATTAAAATGCACCAACTGCACACACACATGCTAGCAGACACAATGTGCTTTAGTCTATGAGGATTGACTGCGTTTTGAAGCCTCAGGTAGCCACTAGAGGAACAGCAGTTTTTGGTACTTGCACATTGGTTTTATTTTTCAGGTCTGGAGGTTGCCTCTTGGTCAGTCCGCATAGAGTGCCATGTAACAAGGTCTAGCTTAACAGCATTAAAACTCCTGTTTGGAGCCTGCACACCTATCCAGGGTGCACCCCAATGGTCTGCCTTTAGCAGGTTTGTGCTGTTGTTGCTTTTTGTTGTATGTCTTGCTGTGTAGTTTTGGTGAGTGAAATTCTATTACTTCATTAGTTTGTGATCACAGCACTAATTAGTAGATATGTGTTGACATGCATTTTAACGGTGTGTTGCATCTGTATGGTTTACGAATGCAGCTTGCTAGCCATGGTAGCTAGTGTTAGCTGATAACTTAGTACTCAAGCCTCAACTGGGCATGTCCTTAAGCTGTCTTGACTAACCAAAATGCATAAAACTCCAGTAAACTCACAACTAATGTGGATAATAGTGTCCTTCAGCCACAGCAGTCAGACTTTAGAGCAGCTCGATCTTGGCTCAAGATGGGCCATAACTAACCAAAAAAATATATTTTTGGAATGCATTGTACCATTTCCTCCACCATTCAAGCAGATGCAGGGGGAAAGTTGGGCAATTTATCTGTATCAGTTAATTAAACTGACTAGCCTTTTTGTGTGACAACCACCATACACCTGCTTATATAAAGGACTTTGAAAAATGCAAGTATATCCCAGCACAAGACATGCTGAGGAGTAATCTTAAGTAGCATCATGTCTCCAGCGATAGATTCTACAGTTTCCAGTTTCATGATCCCATCGTTTGCATCCAGCTTCGTCTGGGTGCAGCTGCTGCTACTGGAAAATGCTAGAAAATGGTCAAGAAATTTTAACATTCAGCAGGTTTGACCTAGCAGGCTCAATCAGGTAGTGCTGCTTCAGAGTTTTCCAAACTTTTTTTTACAGGTATTGTTCCTTCTACAGCTAAAACTAACAGACTATTCTTGAAAGCATGTTGATGTAGCACGTTTGTTATATATAAATAACATCTGCAAATTCCAGTCCTCAATTAGCCAATTTAGGTATTCATCAAGGTTTAACATTAGAGCCACTATTTTTTTTTTGTGTGGGGGGGGTGTCCTTGAATAAAAATGATATTTATATTTCATGTCAGCACATATGCTGACGATACCCATACCTGTCTCCTGTCTCCTGTTTTGGCCGGGAAACTCCCGTATTTTACCCCTCTGTCCCGTTGTCCTCCGGTATTATTATTTTCCTGTAAATTTCCCGTATTTTATTATAAGAATTTTTAAAAAAGTATTCTTGTGCCGCTCCAAACTGAATTCTGTCATAAGCCTCACGAGAACTGCTACCTCCAGTAGCCTGGGTGGCAGTTCTCGTGAGGTTAGTGCCGACAAATGGAACAAACCCGGAAAAACTAGACCTCGGTTGGGCTTAGTGTTGCCAACTTAGTGGCTTTTCAGACCCCCGTACTTTTTTTTCCCCCAAAAAGCAACTAACGACAGCGAAATCCTCTGCTGTGTTTTGAGTACATAAAGCCTTCTTACTGTGTCCCTTCGTACACTTTGGCATCCCCCTGACCTCACGACTCCACCCTTAAACACCCAAACTTCACTAAAACACCGAGCCTGCCTAGCTGCTCCTGCCGCTCCTATCCCCTTATTTCAAAGCGTTCATTTGTAGTTCTAAACATATTTATGGTGTTTTTTTCTACAATATTTGTCTCTCCAAAGATGCTTTTCCTCTCTCTTACAGCCTCGATTGCAACTACATGCAAATGATCAATTACGCAAATTAGACGATGATGTCATATAGCGACTTCAAAATTTCCTTTATTTTTAAATGCAAAACTTGACAGGTATGATGATACCATCTTGTAAAATATAGACCAAATGTCTATATTTAATATAAAGGTTAATTTAAATGTTAATTTCACAACAGGGGTGACAGCTGATGTGACAGCTAAACGGCGCAACAGCACAGTAATCAGATCATTTTGACCAAATTTGATTCAGTTCATTAACAGTGCGTTTCCACTAAAATAGCAATCTGAAATAACATTAATGTTACCACCCCACTGCATTAGTAACTTTTAAGAGTGTGAACTTTTTATTCTTGATTGTACTGCTAGCTAACTTGCAAATTCCATCGAACTTGCCAATGCGGCAACATTGGCGGCAACATCTCTTTTACAAACACTGAGTTTGTAAAAGGGACAGATTTGGGATCTACTTTGTTGCCTGAACTGTTTGCATTGATACATCTGCAATGGTGCTGTCTGCGGACCAAATTCGGATGCTGCTAATATAATAAGACTTCTGCGTCTCTAAGGACACAGTAACATAAGGTAAAACAAAAAAATCTAAAGTTTTTATCTGCTTGTCTTGTAAGAGAAAAGGGTTAGCTGACTGCTTCCCAAACACCATCCGTCAAGTTTCTATCACTGTAGATGTTAATATGTAGCCTACACGATACAGCTCCAGCTAGACCATCACTGCTACAAGATTTTCTTCAGTCTTGTCACCTCAAAGTAAACTGTGATAGCAGTGGGTGAACAGAATGAACTGCCTAGCTGCACCAGACCTCTTCTAAATTAAAACAAATATAATCCATCCATTCTGTTATGCTTATCCTGTTCAGGGTCTGGGGGGGGGGGGGTCTGGAGCCTATCCCAGCTGTCATAGGGTGACAGGCATTATACATCTGTTTCCGGTATCCTATTTCAAATATAATACTAAAGAATATTGGCATTTAAAAATTATGCCCTGCTTCAAACTACAAACGCTTTCATGTGTGTACGTGCATGTGATTGCTGTCTACAGTGAATGAACTGCATTAGTATAGAAGTCTGTAAAAAGACTTTTACAGGCTGTGGGTAAAATGGGACTTCAACAGGAAATTAATGACCAAAGTTACTGTATGACATAATTTGCAGTAGTTTCAATACCTGCATATTCCAATAGCCGCTCCAAGTGGATCAGGGTTGCCTTGTCCACCTGAATGATGATGTGATGTGGTATTTATAACTCTGTATATGGAAGTGCTGTTGTCTGCTCCTGTTAACTTTTTTCTGAATACTTTGTTGGCTGTGTTGATGCCTTGGGGGTGTTTGTGATGTTTCGTGATCTCTGCCAGTTTGGCTGGGGAGAACGCTGCCATCGGGGTTGTTTTTGTAGGTGTTACATGTGAAAGTAGCCACATGAATACCAAGATCTGAAATTTCCCAGGGGAGTAGTTCATTAAAATGAGATGATCAGTTCTAGTCAGTGCATCTGACAGTAGATTTAATAATTCAATGGTTGAAGGGTCACTCGTGTTTTATATGCTTCTTCATTGTCAAAATCTGTCCCCTGCCTGATCCTAAGTTTTTAAAAAGGGGGGTTATTGTCTGTCTGAACATTTGACCAATTTAGGTGACATTTTGAGCTAAATGACACTAGTAGCAATCATGAAGTTAAATTCATAATCATGTTTCCATGAAAGTGTAATGCCAGCCTTGTACACACCCTTTCAAATGAAGTGTTACCATGGATATGATTCTAGCTGTATGTGGGCTGGATTTCTGCAGACAGAGGTTAATTAAATTTTCTCCTGCCTACCTTCGCCTTTAATTTAAAAAAAAAATTGCATCTGCTTTGTAGAGATGAAAAATTCTTACTTAAAAACCAGCCTTAAAAAGTGTGTGAACATTAAGAAAGCCCAGCCACCCACCCCTATCATATCTCCTCCCACTTTCTGCACGTTCCTCTCTCAAATGCATGTGAGGTCTGAGAGGCGTACTTCACTGCTGACACACAGAGGGCTTCTCTGTCAGTTGACAGGAAGCTGCACTTCCAGGCCAAAGCGCCCGTTTGATAAATAACACGCGTGTCTCCGGGCGCACAATATATCTCAAAGACTCTAAATGTGGCCCTCAGTCTTTGTCTCTCTGACACACATATTGCACAAAGCCACACACACACTCATGCTTCTGCACTCTTTCATGCATACTGTACACAAAAACACCAGGTCTCTCTTTCTTACCCTTTCTTTCTCTCTCCGCTGATTAGAAAACAATATCCAGCTTATAACTGCAAGTTAGGCAGACACCCACACTCATTTGCAGTGAAAGGCAAATGACCCTGATGATGAGTCATTGCATTCACTCAGATTTTTTATTTATTTATTTTTTAAATTCAACACACTGAAGTGAGATCTCTTAAGGCAGAGTTAAACACTGGTCCTTGCCATTGTTTCTCCGAGTGAGCTCAGGTGTACATTCACGTTTTTCTCAAATATATATGAGTAAAGGTCAAGTAGAAATAGCACATAACATCTTTAAAATTCAGTGCATTTAGAATTCCCAGCCATATTCACACACATGTCTTTGTCAAATATTTGCACCCAATGGTCCATTAATGGTCCTCTGAAATTATTATCTTGGGGATTACCCTGTTTTTAGAATGAAAAGAATCAGGATTTAGTGTATTTCATTGTATGCAGAATTTAAGTTACCGAGGCTTTGCCAGGAATTTTCAATAAATATAGCAAATGATTCAAATAAAGGTTTCTTTTTTAAATTACAGTAATGTGTAAATGGAAAATGGGTGCAGTGGTTTATTGAAGTGGTTTATTGAATGAAGAGTTTCAACAAGCTTGAAAGTCAATATTTGTTACTGTATGACCATCTTTATTCTTCAGCACAGCCTGAACTCTCTGAGGCAGCTTTCTGTAATTTCTTTAAGTAGTCTTCAGGAATCGTTCTCCAGGCTTCTTGGAGGACATTCAGAGTTCTTCTTTGGATGTTGGCTGCTTTTTGTTCTGTTCTCTCTCAGGATGATCCCATACTGCTTCAATAATCTTGAGGTTCGGGCTGTGGGGAGGCCAATCCATGACTGATACTGTTGTATTGTGTGCTTTTACATCCTGGTATGTTTTTACTGCATTGGCAGTGTATTTGGGATCATGCTGAAAAATAAAGCTGCTGCCAGTCAGACTCATTCCACATAGTATTTCATGGTTGATGAAAATCTGATGGGACTTTTTTGCATTCATAATTTCATTAATTTTGAGATCTCCACTACCACTGCCTGAAATGCAGCCCCAAACCATGACAGAGCCTCCACCATGTTTTACGTGGTCACTCTGGTGCTCACTGTTGTACCTCTGGCTTGAACTTTCTATATATTGATGATGATTTGATCCAAACATTTGAAATTTGTATTCATCACTTTATCAGACTTGTTGCCACTGATTTTCAGTACAGTTCTTGTGTAATGTGGCATACTTCAGCCTTGGCTTCATGAAAGCCACCCTTCCACTGAGACCATTTCTGATTAGGCTTCGGTAACACTGAACCTGATGCATCTCTCGGGTCCTGTGTCAGGTATTTGCTGATTTTTTTTCCTATTTCTTAAGAACATGACTTGCAGATACTGTTCATCTGATGTGGATAGTGTTTTTTAGGCCTCCCACTTCATCAATTGGCCTGTTTCCTCAAATCTTTTAAGGACACACTGCACATTAGGCAGAGATATGCCAGTTTTTGACTAATGGCTCTTTGGGAATCAACCTTGTTGGTGCAAAAATACAATTTCATGCCAAGTTGTCTGTTACGTGTAGGCACAACATTGGTTCATTCCTTGAGTTAGGTGCCTTTTTATGCTTGAATGAGTTCTAGGTCAGTGTTAAGTGGCTTAAAAAACAAATAAACAAAAACACATCTCTGAAAATGAGTGAAAAAGCAGCCAGTGTTCAAAAAACTGTCAAAGATCTTCAGAAAGCCTCGTGAATTACAGCGCAAGATCACTTTAAATTTTTACGAGAAAGTCTGGCTCCTTGGAAGCAAAATATAAAGAAATGAGGGGTGGCTCAAGACTTTTGCACAGTGGTGTAAGAGATTTGCATGTCTTAAAATAAAGTGACATCTCCTCACAGCTCCTCACTCAAGATACATCAGTGACAACATTTCTACCAAAAAGTGATTTTTTTCCTTTGCTGATTCTTCATCAAGGCTTGAAGAGGTAAAATTCTTTAATCAGAATTTTGAAATAAAAAGGTTACAGAGTAGTCTAAAAACATTACTTTAGGGTAACAGTGAAGTTTTTCTGTCTAGTGGAGACCCCTCTGTTATATTTTGTGAATCCTTCAAGAGAGTCACAAAATATAACAGAGGGTTGGTGTATACTGTTAATGTAATATTAAAATAAAATGTAAGATATGCATGTTTTAATTACATTCACTGTGTGTGTGTGTGTGTGTGTGTGTGTGTGTGTGTGCGTGCGCGCGCACGCTCATGCAAGCCTTAGTAATCGTGTGTGCAGGTGGTATGACTTCTTTCTTCTTATCTTTTTAATAGCATGGAAAAACTTTGTGAATGATAAGAATTCACTCTGAAGGGATATTTAAAAGGTGAAAGATGCTGGAAGAAATCAGACAAAGATTTTCTGTCAACGGTGAAATGTGTCCATGCTGTCTGACCACAGTTTGTACTAAAAAAAAAAAACAACAAAAACACTGAATGAACCTGAGACTCATTTTTGGACATTAGGCCTGAGGGCGGCAAGTGTTATCTGGCTGCATCAAGTTTACTTTGTTTAAGAAAAGAAAGAATAGTGGAGTGTATGGGGGAGGGAGTGTAACGGGAGTCTTTAACAGCGAGTAAAAGGGACTGAAAGGATTTTGATCCAGTGATATTATATATCTGTCCTGGTCAGGGCAGACAAAAGCACACAGCAAACCACCAGAGAGCAAAGCATGTCATCTGAATAGTACGTCTTTTTTGCGGTGTTGTACATCCAAAGGCTTTGTGCGCCTGAATTTGGTTGGTAGAAGACACAAAGGAGGCAGTTTGTTCGCCCCTGACAAGTGTGCTTTTATTTGCGTCGGCCCTTTGATGTATAGTGAAACTTTGGCTGGGATATCCCTCGCAGACAAATGCACAAGAAATCCCACTCCTTTGTATTATCCTTAACAATTCCCTCACCAGTCACTGCAAGGCTTTTATTCCTTTTAAGACCATTATTTTAAACTTTGTGCCTACTGTCTGTCTGTCAACTGTAATGGAGTATCTTGTCTGGGGGAGGGGGCTTTGGGCATATACGCTTAGTCGCTGTCCTGTGAGGTCAGATAAGAAGGCATTAGTTTAGCCTAGCAAAACAACTGGCGCGGAGAAGTAACAGCCAATTTTGGTATTATTTTTTCAGCAGTTTGAACCCAAAAGATACTCATATTTGTTCTAAACATACAAATATAACATGATATTGTGGTAATTTCATAGATGCCACACTAAAAACACATTAAATCTCTAAATATTCACTATTGGATTCTTCATAAATGTAAGACTCCCGTAAGTAAGTATACAGCCTGCATATTCAGTATAAATTTATTCTGACAAATCATTTAAGAAAGTAAACAACAAGCAAGAACTTTAATTGCATGACAAGTAAACAGGCCCACTGATGAAGAGATATCATGAAAAGCTCCAGAGCAGGTAGCGAATGGGTTTTGTGTGGGGGTAAGACTGTTGCTTGTGGGTGAAGCATAAACCTCGAACCTTCTGAGGTTCCACCTTCAGAAAAAACAGCCTGTTTCAGTAGCTGTTGCATTTTTTTAAAAAACAGCTCCACGCTGCATCATGTTTGATCAGCGAGCTGTCGGCCTTAATTTAAGTTGGATTCAAATGTGAAAATTAGTCCAGACAAGGTGAAGAGAAAGCTCACGCTCTCACCTCTGGGAGCTGCCCAGTGTACAGCCACAGCTTTTACACTGCTGTTATCGAACAGTTGGGACTTAAGTAACTCCACGCAGCAGCACTTTGATGAGTCGCTTTTGAGGCAGAGTACAGTGTTGCTTTCCTACACAGCTTTTTGTCAGTCAGTCTGGGGATTTGAACTGCCAGCGTCCAAGTCACGAGCCTCCATCTCCTCTGCAGGCTGCTACTGCTGTCTTTTATAGCAGACGACCAGTAAAAGAGCTAAATCTCTTGACCCTTCCATTCCTGGGGGCGCCCACAAGTGCTTAAGCATATAAAGATTATATTCATCGCATAGGCATTTTAGTATGGGGATCAGAAGAGGACTTTTTACATAAAAACATATTGTTTTACAAGACAAATAATGCTGATATGAATTTAGACTGATAGTATTGCTTATGTTGGCTTACACTGGATTGTACAGTAAGGTATTGGTGGCTATACTGGAAACCTAAACAATAAAAAAAAGGGTTTCTTTTCTTGTAAGTAGAAGAGGATGGCTGTGAACTCAAAGTCGGATTCAGAAATCCATTACAAGGTCAACAGCCTGTGCTGCTTCAGTCCACCTCACCAGTGTCCGGCTGAATCACACAAAGTGAATATCTGAGAAGACGATCTACCACCTACTTCCTGAGTATGCGTGCAGTATTACTGTGGAATGACTTCTGTACATCTGCAACCCATAAAAATAACCACACACTCAGTATTTTTCTGTCGCCACCATATTTTTGTTCTTTTTTTATTTTATTTTTTTTAACATTCCAGTGTGTCTGACTTCTTATTGGCATGCTATTAGGGTTAAATATTAATGACCAACCCTGCCAAAGTCTCAATCTTAACTTTTTTAAAAAATGTTTGCAGCCAGACTCATCTTTATGTTTTTCCTTTTCTCATAGAGTTCAGAAGAGAAACTGAAGGAGAGGCAGTCATGAAATGTGAACATCTGTGTCGACATGTGTTGCATGTATGTGCTGCATTGAAGGTCAGTGCCTCATACTTCCACTGTGCAATATCTGGCTGATCATAAAGGGGCTACCATTTGCAGGGTTGCCTTGCATGCAAAATTTCAGGTCACGACCACTGGGAGCCAATAATGCCTTTGGCTAAGCAACAAGATGCAAATATATCTATTCAAATTCGCACCACTCCATACACATTCAGGCTTACACAAACACTCACACACATTCTCATCTTAGTGCACCGAGCTTTCATTTCAGTCATGAACAAGTCACAGTCCTGGGGCAACATTTGATCTGAGACAACTTTAGATCCATATTTCTGTGTTCACTTTTCTTGTTGACCAAGAAAGGAGATTATCTTACACATTCTAGATTCTTTTAATCGTTTTCGTTTTGCTTACCCTCCCTTTTGCCTACTGTAGTTTTGCAGCCTCTCAGGCAAGCGCCAGGCCCGGATTACCCGTCTCACCCTGACAGGGATAAAGAGACATACAAACAGGCAGCACCCTCCAAACCAAGACTGTCGAGCAAACGAAAGTTAGTCAGAGTTAAGACATCAGTGTACTTGTCCATGTCACACTTGGTACTCCAGATTCCTCCCCCCGATGCCCTAAAGGCAGAGTTTACACAGTCACCTGGTGTTTAACCAGTCATGAGAAGATGGATGACAGTGTACGCAGCAAAACCAGATAGAAACCCCTCAATGTCACACCAGCTCATTCGGTTCAATTTCAGCCTTGCTTAGCCACTGGGGCAACCCAGATATCATTCACTCTGACACTGTCCATCACACTATACACAGAACAGTGAAATTAGCACAAACGCAGCACTTGCCATCAGTGTGAAGTATGGTGGCAGTAGGGGTGATTATTTACGGGCTGCATTACTTTCTGAAGACCTGAGCTCTGAGTCATCGACCGAGCCTGATAATTAATTCCATGCGCTACAGAAATATTATGAAGCTGCACTACAGAATGACAGATGTACAGCATGAAGCACATTGTCAACAGGGTGACTGTATTAAGCTATTTTGACTGCTTCATTATGAAATTGTGGTTTATTATGCGTTCATGTAAATGAATCAATAGTTGTCTTTTTTTTCCCCCTACAAGTTGCATTTTGTTTTCAGTAAGTAGAAGACACAAGAGATTCGGTGGTTTGATTTACTCATGTGTAATCAGACTATTTGTTGTTTTCTGTCTGCTCTTTGTTTGTCCCAGAGCTCAACTTCCTGTAGATACAAGAGGTAGAGATACACTGGGATCTGACAGTAAGAGATAACCTGCCATCAGCGGGCCTTCTATTTTTAACAGCAGGTACTAGTAACGCATGACGTGGGGCTCTTGTTATCAATATTTATGGAACAAAGATTAAGACAGAGTAATGATGCACACAGCCCTGACTGGATCCATCCTCGCTTAATAGTTGTCATTACAGCGAGGAGGAGGAAAGTGCTTATAGACTCAAAATTTTTAGGCTGGCACTCTACATTTTAGTAATGATTCCAGAGACCAGACTGGGCCTCAAATGTGATTAGCAGATGTAAACAGGGAGGTATGATGACTGCAGTGTTAAAATGGCTCTAACAATACTTTTTGTTGTTGTTGTTGTTGGGTTTTTTTTTCTTTCTTTTTGGTTATTAATTTTCTACAGTTGTCATTTGAGGAGGTGGAGCTGAGAGTCATTTTCAGGCATTCACGGGCAGATTGCTGGCAGCTCCTGTTGAAAAGGTTGGACTAAACCACACACAATTACATCTTAAAGGCCGCGTGCAGCTTGGGAGGTTAAAAGACAGTTTTACAAAACACAGACTAACAACAACAAGTGGTAATGAGCCAGCCACAAGAGAGAGACCGTGACTATTTCTGCTACTATTGTTGCACCCTACATCTTCTTTGCTGTGTTTACCCGATTAATATCAACACCTGTACTGCTTTACACACTGCAAAAGGCTGTAATGGTGCACATTTGTCCCCATGTTTATCCCAAGGCGCAGCCCGTTGGCTACATATTTTAATAACACTCCCTCTGCCAAAATATATTTCACTCAAACTCTTATAAGTTCCAAGAGTAAGCTCAAAAGAGGTGAAGTATCTTGGCAGACCACAGAGCAAAATGCCATACAGTCATATGCAGCCCAGGGGATGAAGTGATTGATCTATGACCTCGGACTCGGATAAGATATTGTGCTGAAGAGTGCGGGGGAGGGCATGGATAGTGAAAAAGGGACGAGCATGAGTCAGTAACAGAGTCTGCGAAAAGCTGTGGGAGCAGAGGAAGTGTTAACAACATCACAAGTAGGAGCAAGTCAAGTTACCACGTCAGGAAGCAAAAAGGCCTGAGAGTAGGATGATGGTAGGAGCCCGCGAGGTGATGGGGACACATACATCGTAATCATTTAATCATGTAAGCGGGGGGAGAAAAAAAAGGGGGTGAATTGTTCGTGCTGTCCTCGCCGCACTGATATGTGTTACCTCTCTCTTCATGTCACTGCCTTTTATTAGTCGCCTGTAATGAGTAGCCCCCTGTGTGAAAAGCCTGTGAGGAGTGAGTTCAAGGATAATAAGCTATGTGTGACTCTTAAGTCCAGTTCTGTTTGCCTGTTTGGTACAAGGAAAGTAATAATTCTGATGATATACAAGATGGCATAATAAGATAAATTTTATACATATATACATATATATATATATATATATATATATATATATATATATATATATATATATATATA
>VUQK01038890.1:0-17951 GCA_015106715.1 Bujurquina vittata | reverse complement strand
CTCCATACATTTATACATATATATATTAAAAAACCCACAACCTTCTGCGAGGAAGGCACTGATCCATTTTTTTCCAGTTCTAGATACCTTGTTTTTAGCTGTCTGATGAGTACAAGAGGAAGAGACAAAAGAAATCACTGTTTTCTATTTAAGACACCAGACATGGTAAATGGTCTAGCTCTTATATAGCGCTTTTCTACTCTGAGTGAGCACTCACACGCTTATACAGCATGTTTACATTCACCCCATTCACACACATTCATACAAGCACTTCCATGTGTAACTAAGCGCTTTTAATTAGCTAACATTCACACACATTCATACTCCAACGCTAGCGTCGGAGAGCAACTTGGGGTTAAGTATCTTGCCCAAGGATACATTGGCATGCAGCCTGGAGTAGCCAGGAATCGAACCACCGACCTTCCGATCAGTGGGTGACCTGCTCTACCTCCTGAGCTACAGCCACTCCGTCATTGCTCCCTGTGTTTGTAAAATAAAATACCAGATAAATACATCCACAATTACAGACTTACTGAGTTGGTGATTGTGAGCCAATAATGAGACCAAAAAAAATAAAATGACATAATTCCTTTGTTTTTCATGAGCTCAGAGAGAGTCAAGCTGCTCCATACTGTCACTTGGTCTCATAGTTTCTCATTTCCACCTCTTTTTGCTGTTCCCCTGGTGCCCATCACATGTGAAGTGAAGCTGACAAGACACAGCTGAAATAAAATGAAAATAATGGAGTTGACACGTGTTTTACCGTAAGTGCAGTAGAAGCTTCCAGACAGCTGGTACACCGATCATAATAGTATGTTCAGAAAACAAGGGGGGAAGAAAGCGTAATCTTTGTCAGATTCTTTTCAGTCAACTCACCTGACAACGTTTTTGGTTAAATACACTCAATGCAAGCATACCCATGTACCCATAGGCAGTACAGAAGATGGACGTAGCTTCTGGGTCTGAAGAGGGAAGCCAATTCTGAAGGCCGCCAGGGGTCAACGCCTGCGGTTGCAAGAAGCTGAGTGTAGCAGCACTTTGCTGCTAAGTGTATGGTCTCAGTCCCTCGCTTCAGGTCATACTCACTAAAACACAAACTTTGGTCAATATGTGTCAGATGGGACGATGAGCCAACAATTCCCCTCTCTGGTCCAAAATATAACCGCTTCTTGCACTAAAATGTTAATGCTAAAGCTTCAAAATCAGAGTCCAAACTGGTTGGTGACATTGTAGTGATCACATCCATCTTTTTTACAGTTGTGTACTGTTAACTGTGATCAAAGTGCATGGATCGGCCAAAGATCACCAATATCTGATCCAGCCTACTGGACCGAGGTTCAGGACCCAACCTCATCATCGGCTGCGTTAATCATTATCATTTTTCACTAATGCTAATACTTTTCTTCACTAACAGTGACTTGAATTCAAATAAAGGCTTAAGTCGCTAAGATAAAACAAAGGGCAGGAGGAGTGTAGCTATAAGCGTTCACTAATCACACATAACTAGTGTTTGTTTGATGGGCTTGTCTTGATTTTTTTTCTTTCCCCCTTTTGGTGCAAATACTTGTAAGAACAACTCTCACAATAAGTCCGAGCACATCAGGCTTTAAGGTGGGAGTGTTGGAACAGGCAGTGCCATTGAGCAGCAGCCCTGGAAGTGATTATTCTTAAAACAATCAGACTGTCAGACCACTCACAGCTCGTGTTCTAAGGCTGGAATTTGAAAGTGCCCTGACCTGCTCTTTAAATCCCGCCGTTATGGCCACTTTTCCTGATCGTTGTCACCATCGCCTCCTGACAGACTCTGATGTGAGAGCAGCTCGTGACTCTGTCATCTTAAAGAACAAAAAGGCGTCGCTCTCGCTTCTCTAATGGGCCGAGATGACCGCTCACCTTTTGAGCTTAACGCAGCCTGATGGCGGCAGGTACACCTCTTTCTCTCACCATCTGAATAACCTGTGAGCTGATAATGGCTTCTCCCATCGAGGATTCATCCCTCGTTCTATAACTTTCCTCCTGAATGCAAATATACTCCGCCACATCTTTTTGACCCCCCCAATTTCTTTCCTTTTCTGTAGAAGCATAGCAGAGGATTAGCAGCCATGCGTGACTGATGGGGAGAAGATACGCCATCAGAATAAGTTAGAAGACGAAGATCTCTCCTCCTCCTCTCCCCTCTTGATTTCTTTGTGCATGAAAGAAAGAGAGGAGGGGGATGAATGCTCTCTGAAGTGTCATCCTCTTTCCTCGTCTTATGAAACAGGAATAAGTGGCTGGTTGAAGTGGAAGGAGACTCTGTTGGGGTGAATCTAAGCCGATGCGTGTTTTCTGTGGCTGGATGTGACGCCACATCACCTGCACTGCAGCCCAAGGCCCTCATTACTGTCACCATCTGACTCGCTCTGAGTCTCTCTGCATGTGTGTGTGTGTGTCTGAGCTTTTATGCCAACATGTGGGAATGAAATGGTTAGAAATTCCTCAAAGATCTGTGCTGTGCAAAGGAAGTTTCCATCAGAATTCAGCACAGGTTTCAAGCACACGTCCAGAAAAATGGACCTAATAAAACTGCTTGCTGCATTTGTCCATCAGGCGTGCCAGACCACTTGCAGCTGAACGTAACTCATCTGAGACCAGGGCCAAATCCGAGAGCCATATATTACAAAGACATCTGGTTCTCACAAATGTCAGAGTGGAGAACTTGATTGGTTAGAAGTGTAGAAATATCTGGTCCAGCTTTGGATGAATGTCACAACTTTTTAACTTGTTCACAGCTTTTAGGCACGTATCAATCCAAGTTATTCTAGTTCTAATACCGGGACAAAGCACTGGTGCCAGTGTAAAATTAAGAGTGTGTATTCCTCACTGTGTGGAAGAGATGTGTAAGGCCATAACAATGTTACCTACAGGTATGTCAAAGGAAAACAGCAACTACATTTCCTAAATTGTACCCAGGAGATGCCTATTCAGATGCCTTAACCACTTCAGCTAGCTCCTTTGGATGAAGGAGTAGATTAGCTCTTTCTGAATGACTGCATGCTTTACTAGATTTCTAAGGGAGAGGACAGCCACCCTCTGTCCTGCCGTCCTCCCGTATCATTATTTTCCTGTAAATTTCCCGTATTTTAATATAATAATTTTTAAAAGCATTCCTTTGCCGCTCCAAACTGAATTCTGTCACTAGCTTTGCGAGAACTGCCACCTGCAGTAGCGCCAGTTCTCATGAGGTTAGTGCCGACTGCAGGAACAAGCTGTTTGGGTTGGGCTCAGTGTTGCCAACTTAGTGGCTTTTCAGACCCCCGTAGCGGGGTCACGCTTTGGCCTTTATCAACCTTTGAGACAGCGACAGCGCATGTTCTTAGCCAGATAAAGCCCAGATAAAGGAGGACGGTTGCATGTAGCTAGCAGTCGCACCCCACACTGTTTATGTTAATTTGATATTCTAACATTTAAAAATAGTCTAGGCAAAGCATTACAGCTATGAAGGTATTTCATAAAGTTCATTTGCAGTTCTAAACATATTTAGGGTGCATTTTTCTTCACTTTTTGTCTCCAAAGATGTTACTCCTCTCTCGTACAGCCTCAATTGCAAACGACCAGTTATGCAAATTAGGCGATGACGTCATGTAGCAACTTTCACGTATTCCCGTGCCAATCTTGACAGGTATGCCTTTGGAGGAAACTCCACCACTCATATCCTGTTTTTTCGGTCGCTACCCAAAGCTTGTGACCATAGGTGAGGGTAGAAACGTCGATCAACCGCTAAATCGACAGCTTTGCTTTCACCATCTATCTTCACTGTGACGGCCAGTGCAGCATCTGCATCACTGCAGCCGCACCACCGATCCGTCTGTCAATCATCTGCGAACAAAACTGTGGCCCCACCCACGACTCCAACAGGGCTGGCCTTTGCCACTGATTCAGTTAAAAAAAATGAACCTCATCTCTGCTTTTTGTGGACGGAGCTGCAGCTAACATTTCCATTAATGTGCACTTTGTTCTCACCAGACCTGTTACTGAAGAACATGGAGAGATCACTCAGGTAAGTAAAACTCCATGACAGAAACGACCCTCCTTTCATTTGGAGAAATAGTTTTCACTATAAACCTGGAATCAAAAAATGGATGGCCTCGGTCACACAGTACCAGTCAAAAGACTACTTTTGCTAACTATTTCTGTTAAGCGTCAGCTTTTCTAATTGAATTCCCTGGACCATGTTTGTGCTGTTTGTGCATTTCTATTGCAATTTTCCAATCAATGTACTAACGGGATGTTGGTGCTCCTTTATCACTGACTTAAAGTTATTATGGTGCTTAGCACTGTTGCCTCACAGCAAGAAGGTCCTGGGTCCAGTCTGTGGGATGTTTTCTGCGGCCCAAGCAGTGCCTTCTTCAGGGTAGGGTGCAAACATTAAAGTATTTAGTATTCAGGAAGACAAGGAGCTTTTTTTAAAGTCTCATATGTTTCACCTCATTCTCAAAGGTGGAAGTACTGCACCAAGTTGACTAAATCCTGTTCACAAACATGGGACCAATGGTTCGCTTATCTAGTTTGTTACCCTTTAGACAAACCTTTAGTCTCACTGAATGTGACTTTAACTTTAAATATCAACTGAAGGTCTAAAGAGAGAATATTCTTTTTGCTTGGTCTCGCTGACCACAGGATGTTGTTTAACAGGCCTAAGATATCGGCTGGGATCTCTGGCTCAGCATGAGACTGCTTTGCCTCATATTTGTCTGACAAGACTTTCTGTGTTAGCTTAGCGAGTTCTCCTCTAACACTCACTGCTTTCCCTCACAGGCTTGGGATCTGTTGGCTCTTCCTCGTATGAGACTGAGGACGGGGGCGGGGGGGGGCCCGAGCCTTTCAGGCTTTGGAACAGTTTACTACTCCAACCTCATTGAGCTAACTCTTTGGACTGACTCCTTTATCCAACACGGCTTTCTGCTGAGATTTTTATTGGCAGCAAAGATTTTTAATGATCTGCTTTCCTTAATTCTGTCTTGTTCTGGTTCTTCTATTACGGCCTGTGTTTTCATCTTCTATTATATTTTATTGCGATTGCTAGTTTTTATGATTTTGATTGTGTGGCAGATAAGAAATGGACATTAATGCAAAGTAAGTAAGAACAATCACTCTATGGCATTTTGCTAATATTTGTGTATTTAATCATCTTATAAAGGCAGCACTTCTAAATAAAGCATTGCTATGCCGCTTATGCATACCCCAGCATCTGGTGGGTTGTGAGGCTGGAGATCCGGAACGTGCAGATGACCCCCCCCTCCCTGAGCCTGGTTCTGCTGGAGGTTTCTTCCTGTTAAAAGGGAGTTTTTCCTTCCCACCGTCGCCAAGTGCTGCTCATAGGGGGTCTTTTTGATTGTTGGGTTTTCTCTGCAGTATTGTTGGGTCTTCACCTGCAATACAAAGCGCCTTGAGGCGACTGTCTGTTCTGAATTGGCGCCGTATAAATAAAATTGAATTGATTTGATTTATTTTGAATAGAGTGGAATTACTCTTTAAATTTAGGCATTTGAGGATTACCACCACTATAGTGTGCATGGAGTAAGCACGGCCTTCTGATGCTCTCGGGCAGATACGTTTGACTTCCATAAGACTTTTTTCTCGGGATCCTAATTTCATTCCACTGTGCTCAGAATAACCTGAATTTCAAACAAAAAAATGCCACCTGGCTCATGAGTGACTGAAGTGTACCGTCTCTTTGAGGCTAGGCCAGCTCTAAGGGGATGGAATGGTCACTGGCCGGGGTTTGGTGACTTGAAGCACAGATGATGACGCTGGCTCGGGGAGAAATCAGTGCCTGGAAGTGGCCCCCTGTAATTACTGGCCGCTCTGCTGGATGCTGATTGATGCTTCTTGATGAAGTAGTTCTGTGATTGAAGAGTAAAGACGCTCCAGGAAAATCTATAAGAGGTCTTTAACTGCTGCTGGAGAGGAGTGCCAGGATTTGACGTCCTCCATTCTGCTGGTTAATCAAACCACTGGTTTGGCCCCATCACGCAGCAGGCAAGCAGTCATCCCGGCTCATCAATCAGATCGATCCAGCACCTGAAAGACGGCCATGCAGGCGTGATCGCAGCTTCTCACCTGCTGTGATTTCACTTATTGCCGTCAGTTCTCTGATGACCCGAATTCATTCGGACTACTGTTAGAGCGCTGCTGTGTTTGTTTGACTTCTATACGTGTTTCCTCTGTACAGTGCATAGAGGCTGACTGCCATTAGAGAGTTTAATGTCAGAAGTGACCACAAAACAACGTTATAGTAACCTGTTGTCAGAAATCAGCCCCGTCAGCCAGTAGACATCTTAGAATTCGAGACATCTTAGACATTTGACATTACCATAGTGAAAGCAGCAACAGGTAAGATGTTGCATGTTGTGATGTGAGTCAGTATGCATGCTCAGGGATCTGGCTCTCAGAGCTCAAAGGCCCATCAGCGGCCTCAAGAGAACCATTGATGTTGGGCAGAATCAATTACATCGACTATGTCACTGTTTTAACCAATATCAATGTTCACAAAAACTGAACTTGAAACACAGAATCGAAGCTTTGGCTTGCCTCACCTCTGTCAGCATGTTTTGAGCATTTGGAAGTTTAAATGTTGAAAGAAGCAAGAGATGAAAAGGATGAAATGTAGCTTCTTTTTTTAGCCTAAAATCGTGTGGTTACTCCTGACAGTCACGCAGCATGCTGTCTGGCTTTTGTCAAAATTTGTAAAGCTACCCTGGGTTGGTGCGGTGGAAACATCACACAGCCAACATCCATAATAGTGCATCAAGGAGGGCGCAGTGAACTTATATCCTGTTTGAGTGATGGCTTTACAGTTGGTGCTTCAATGCCAGTTTCAAGAACAGGCCCAAAACATTTGCCCTACTTTTCAAGTAAATCAAATGACCGAATGTTTGGACTAACCCCTCCCAGCTTTGCAGTATTGAGACTTTACAGCACCCAATAACATTTCCTTTTTAACATAAGAAGCTCGGGAAGTGCCATTCTCTGCGCCGCTATAAAAGTATCTCATCTTCATCAGCTCTTCAGGGTTTTGCACAAGAGCCACACAAAGTTCCGTGAGGATTCACACCTGTGCTGAGCTCGCCACGGCCTCCCATCTCCTCTCAACCTCAGCTTCCTTAATCAACATGGCAGCTGTTTCTGCCGCTCCCATTCCCCCTGCTCACACCTCTCTCCTTTCTTCTTATTGTCATAATCACACGCAAGCCTACCATGACAGGTAGGTATTTGCACGAGATTAAGGCTGTAATATTTTGGCATTAAGGTGAATTAATACAGAAGTGAGTATGGAAAATGTGGGTAATTACCAACTCTGAGGCGCTCTGAGACATTTTAGGGACATGTCAAAGGATTTTTCTTTCTGCTGTCTTCTTTACCCTCCTCTCAAACACCGTCAGCTTTTTTCCTTCCCTGTTGCTTTCTTCTGCTTCACTGTGAATAGTGCAGCATCCTGGCATTTCACACACAGTATATGACTAGATGAAAGCAATGATTATCACGGCGCAGTCCTTGATGGAGCTGCTCGGCTTGATGTGTGTAATTGTGGCGCAATTAAACATTGACACAGAGGCCTGTGAAACTGTGACCTTCTCAGCAGCTCAGAGAGGTGAACACACCATTTATGGCTGCTAGAGGGAGACAAAAGAGGAGGTTTGCTCTCGCTGTAAGGTATCAATTTGCAGCAGACGCTTTATAATGTGGGGAAACGTGGACGAGCTCATATGCAGTGGCAAACTCAGTGTGCATGTGTGTTGTTAAGCCCGATACAGTCCGTGGCCTTGTGGACACACTGAATGTGTGCTGTATGTGGACCATTTGCAGAGCAGTGTAATGTGATTCAACAGCGTGTGTGCAACAGGTGTTTCCACTAAAAATAAGGCCAAACAAGGTGGCAATGTTTCCTTTTGGACTCACACCAGCACTGTGAAAAGAGATTATAAGAGATAAGTGAACAAATGCATTACCCATGGACTACAGTGACCTGTCTAAAAGAAGCAACTCCCAGGCAGCAGTGGTAAAATACACGCAGACACTCGAGTCGTTTCCTGTGTATTCATAGTTTATGAATAAAAAGACACCAAAACAAAACACAGCAGATCAGTGTGTTTTTGTGTTTGCTGAGTGCATCTCCACGCCACATGAGCACCACTTCAGAGCTGCTCTTGTGCCTCGTGCAGCCACTTTGACTGATTACACTGAATGTGCAAAGTAGCAGCATCTGCTCTGCAAACAGTCTGCATGCATTATGCGTCCAGTGTAGCCAAGAGGTAATGCTTCACATTATCAGTTTGATGCTTCAACCAGGATTGTGATTGAAAAGCCTAAAGTTGTCGATACATATCCCCTGGCACAGGAGGAAGAATTATCCATCACTTGCTGTTAGGGCAATCAGTCACAGGTCGAGAGACTGGATGGCAACCACTGTTCAACCACCACTTGTTAGGGGAAAATGAGCAATGGCTGTCACTTTGAAATTGATCGCTAAGCTTCAGTCCCGCAGCTCTAGAGACCGCTCAGTGAACTCCTGCCAAATACCAGTCCCTAGGGAAAACTGTGGAGGTAGTCGCTTGGTGAAATTGGTCCCGAAAAGACATATAGTGGTGCATCAAAAAACTCCTTACAATTGATTTGGTTGTTACATCAGTGGATATAGGCCGTGAAAATTAATTGAAAATCTGGAATTTGACAGGATATCTCAGCACATCAAGGTGCAAATAGTCAAACTGGGGCCATCAGAGAGGGATCTGAAACAGCAGGAGTGCTGGAAGAGGTCCAGAGCTGTACAAGGACCCCAACTCGAACGGGAGCTTGACAGTTGTGTTGTTGCTTCTTTCATTTCAAATCCCATATTAGCTCTGAAGGGATGCAAGTTCAAAGTGTGTCCCATATTTCACCCAAAGACCATCCTTGTTCCCTGTGGGCATTAAAATATTCCTCTTATTGATTCGATTGACTGGTTTTCATCTCATTTTGACACTCTGGTGATTGTAATTCTGAACCTTGTGTAATAAAGCACGTCTGTCATGGCTAATCACTGTAAGCTCAATTATTTCCAGCCGTTCATTAAGTATAAAGTACGTACAGTAGTGTAAAGGCACAATGTTGGAGTGGTTGGTGGTGGGTCAGTTATGACCCCCTGACAACATAATCTTTTACAGCGGTATGCTGTGCAGTGCATTTCAAGAGCAGTTGTGCAGCAGGTGGAGACGCGCAATGCACAGCTGCAAAATTCAAACAGGCTGAAACATTTTTGGGACTTTTTGTCTTCATTAAATTGCAGAAACCTTAACAAATGGTTTTCACAAAGCAATCACTGCTTTTCTCGTTTTGCTCAGTGCACATGAGCACCACTTGACTTAGAGCCTGTAACTCAGATGTAGATGCTTTTTACTCTCCAGCAGGATGCTGTGAGATGGCTTGTTTTGTGACACCACAGCAAACACAGCAGGTAAAGAAGGGACACGCTGCCACGCTGTTACTGCAGAATCATTTCCTCGTGCATTTACATGCAAATTTGCTCCTCTGCTGCTGCTCTGCAGCCACAATGGAGCTCAGCAAATCATTGTCTCATCACAGAGAGATGGATTTCATCCCCGGGCCTCCTGCATGTGGAAGGAAACCTGGCTAAATTCATATGTTGAGCTCTGTGCTGCTGCCGCTGAGCCAACTCCTCGTCTTCCATCATGGAGGAAGGCAAACAGCCTGGGCCCTTTAGCATTTGTGCAAATGTCAGAGAAAAGGACAGATCTCAGGAATTAACAGCAGCAGTGGTGGAGGAAGCCAAAAAAAAAAGGAAAAATCTGCAGAATGGATGGACTCATTGTGCCAGCCGTTGGCTTCTCCTCCACATAGGGACATTCATCAAAGGAAGCTCTGAGCCCAAAGTTAAATACAATTGTGAAAAACCATAATGAGAGCCTGAATGAAATATTTAGTTCAGAAAACATTGAGCAGCATGAAAAAGCTTTGGGTATTACCTCTGAAGGTGAGTGAGATTATTTGGATTCTGTTCATTTCAAACACAAGTTGACTGAGTTTCAGTCAGTTTGGATCTTGGACTTTCTTAGACGTGTGGACCTCCGGATCTGATTAGCATGATAGCTTTGTTCTTCAGGCATCTCCGTCCATGCACCGCATTCTGACTTTGCTAGCATTTGTCGATAATTCAACATTATTACATTATTACAACATCTGGATAAACTTTAAGCTGGTGACTAATAAGGCAACAGATTTCTTTTGTCTTCAAAATGTATCTTAATTTGGGTAAGAACTTATTTTGTATTTGAACTTTCATGTCAGTATTTTACGACAGCGTCATTAGTTTCTTAAGAAGATTTAAAATGTTGGAGCAAATTGCCTCCAGAGCTTATTATTACTGATTATTACACAGAGCCGGCAGGTCGACACTGAAGCCACACTGCTACATGCGGGAGCTGAGGAGCCTTCAGAGGGTTAAAGATGGACCGGAATGGATGGTAGCCACGTGCGCTCTGGAGAAAACCAGCAGAGAACACTGGAGCAAGAAGTCTGCTGCCAAAGAAAGATTCTCCTTTTCTGGTCAAACTGCCACTTTATTCACAGTGAAAATACTTCCTCGTTAGCACAGATCAATTGAATTATGTTATCGTCAGAAAAGGATTTTTGGCAAATGTCCCAAAGTGAAGAGGGCGCGAGACTGAGAGACTGAGCCGGCGTTCAAAAAATAGATGTGATCGCAGCTTGTGTTTGGACCGCTGACTGATAGCTTCTATTAATTAGTCTTCCTTTCTCGCTCACTTTTGTCTCCCTCCTTGCTGTTGACGTTTGAAGATGTGTGTTTGCCCTTCAGTCGCCTCCATTTTCACTTTTTCATTAAAGTTGAACAGAAGACTCAAATGAAGTTCAGATAATTTAGACACTAAAAAGCAGCTAAATTGGATTAAACATTATCAACCAAATGCTTTCAAAGCCTGAATGCAGAATATAATGGTCTCTTAATGTGATCTTTGACAGAATAAAGACTTGTGCTTTAGGTGTGATAAACGTTAAAGGTGGGCATATTAGACATTTGTGTCATATGTGCATGTCCAGTTGGGGACATTAATGTTAAACAAGTTTCAAATAATGAGACCAGCAGGAGCAGAATAATCCACAGGCTTTTGATTTGGATTGCTGTAAATGCATCAAAGAAGAATTATTTTGAATTTTAATCATGCAAAGCTTCTCTAGTAGAGAGCAATGATTCAGTCCCCTTCAGCTTGTATGTTCGGCTTCAAGAGAGCAGCTGAGATAATGTCATCATTTTTAATATTTGGGCTTCTTTTAACACAAAGCACTTTGAACTGTACAAATCCAGTGTGGACTAAAGGAGTACTTAATCTAAAGATGAAATACAAATGAAGCATTTTTTTAGCAGCGGCTCGTTTATAAATGAGAGGCCATCGATGGTCAAATCGCTTCTATTTTAATCTTTTTTTATTTACAGGTCCTGTGGATGCAGCGATATTCCAAGTGAAACACAGCCAAACCTGTCCAGTTTGACCCGAAAAGACTCGACTTTAATATTCATTTTAAACATCCCAGTGGGATCAGCCTCATCTCTGGGGCTTCAACCCAGACGGCAGAGGAAGAGGAGAAGATGGCGAATGTGAAGGGGCAAAGGATGGGCATCCATCAAGGTGTGAGGAGGTGTGAAAGGTACCAGAGTGTGAGGTGAGGAAAGGCAAAGAACAGAAAAAGTGGCATCAAATTCCTGCTTTCACTCCCTTATTAAAAAGACGTTTAAGGGAGGCACTGAGAAAGACGAAAGTAGATATTTCCCTGTAATAGCAGACAGCTGTGATCCACTGATACACAGGAATCTTTAATATGAAGCTCCTTTGTTTCTAAAGCAATAGCAGAGTGAATTTAAGATGGCAGGCAGAGCACAAGCAGGAAGCAGTAATCCACTTTCAGGTGTAGCTGCAGTAATGTTAGCCAGATGTCTCCGAGCTAATCTGGGAAAAATCGGTGAGTGAAATTCAATAAAAACCGAAGCTCGTAAGGCTGGATGCTTTCCCGCTCGCTCTGCTTTATTCTGTGTCTGTATTTACATCGTTAGCTTCAGTTTCAGCTGTGCCATTTCTGCTCAAATCTCTCCTTGTCGTCGGCTCTGAATGAATATTTGCATATATGTGGTTTGTATCTTTCTCATGTGGAATGCTTGCATGTGAAAGCGCTCATGCTTATCACACTGTGCAGATGCAGGCTGCTGGTCGATGAGTCCACTAGGTAAAGGGGAAAAGGGTGCGAACTTGAGCTGAAGAAAAAAATGAGGCTTTAAATGTTCTTTTGTCAGCTGTGATACTGATGTTCTCCCTTTATGGCTAAAACTCCCTGCAGCTATATTGAGACATATAAAAATACTCTGCTTTGAAAGTCATTTGTTTCTGTTTCCTTTTTCTTCTTCTTGCATAGAGCTCAGGGAATTCTTAAAATGACATGTCACTCTGGACAAAAAAAAAGAAAAATCCTGAATGAATATGCAAAATAGTCTCCATTTCAGTTTCTTAGAGGTGTACAGAAGTTTAACCACGGATTATTAAGTGATATACTTGAGTGAACAAACACAGGCTTGGAGTTTCTGCATCGCACTTGGACAAGCTGAGACTCCAGCAGCGCTCCGAATGCAATTAAATGCTGTAAACGAGGTCCTTCGGTGCCAGAGCAAACAGTCCTGCAGGATGGAGGGGCAACATTCGTGTATGGAGGTTTGGGAGCGTTGCACTTTGTTCGGATTAGTTTTGTGTCCATATGCTGAGTTAATGCAGTCTGATGGCAGTTCATGAAATAGCCCCAACCTTTAATCAGTTCTGTTTCTGGACATCGATTTCCTGATTTTTTCCACATTTCTGAACATGACCTGTCTGGTCTGATATGCACTGACTCTTGTCTGTGTGCGTGCAGCTAACATCTCCCACTCTTAAATACCCGAAACATCCACATATGCGTTGGTGCTGGAGCACCAGAGACACAAGTTCAAGTCATAAAAATCACAGATTTTCATGCTTATTTTGCATCATTTTGATGTCATTAATTTAAAATTGATGATTATTTCATTAAAAATCTGCATGGTTTGAGTTTGGATATAAAAACTATTGTCAGATTTAGAAAAAGATCAAAGTTTGCTAAAAGGGTTGACACATTTTTCAATGCCACACAACTTCAAGCTCTGCCTGGACACAAAATATGCTTCCTATTCAAATATACCTGAAATTTGTATCTGAGACTGTAAAAACTGGAGTGAAAGAGGTCAGACACCAGCACAGGTTCCTCTGAGCTTCCTTGGAGTAATAAAGGATTCTGGAACTGAAGAAAAACATACACCAGCCTTCGAATCTTCATCTTTGACCCTTAACGTGCAGAACAAAGTATATTCAAACAGGCAAAAGTCCCAACACTTAACACAATGAAGCAATGGATAGTGGACTTTAAGTTCCTCCCCCAAAAAGCCAGATTTCATTGAGTGTTTATAGCTGTAAAAGCTCCCAGGTTTCACACCTTAGAGATTCTAATAAACACAAGTCACTATTTCGACCCCTGCTCACATGCACTGTGAAGTCTCCTAAAGAAAGCTGGGCTGATTCTCAAATCCAATACTGAGAGCTTTGAAGCCACTTTTTCTCCTCTATCGTCCCTTCCATTAATCGTCCCTTCCTGGGTGGCAGCGGTGGAGGAGTGGATGATGTTGGCAGAGGAAGACAGACAGGCCGACATGCTGCCAGTTGTCACCCATTACAGCGCCGCTCTGTCTTGGTTTTGCAGATCAATGGGCGGCATAATGAAAGCCAAAGGCGCACTGGGAGAAGGGGAGTGTGAGGTAATGACCTGCCAATGTGGTGACAGGTTTGGCCTGATGGCGTATATGAAGATGATGATGTGGCCTCTGGAAGCCTGATGCTGATTGCTGCAGTAAACAGCCCTCAGCGTGGCCACACTTACTGCGTAGAGAACTGATCGATCAAACAATGCGATGGATTTTTGTTTTTTTGTGTTCAGGAGTGTCAGGAAAAGCTGAATCCTTGAGACCCTCGCCCCAAAAAAACCAAAACAAACAATCTAAATACGCGTCCTTCTTTCTCAATTATCCTGAAAGCTTTAATGAGTTTATCCAGCCCAAGACCAAACCGGCACACTTGAAGAATAAATAAATAACAGACTTCTTCCCAGGAGCTTCCAGCAGCAGCACAATTTAATTTTCTCCAAACCATTCCTGTGGGGACAGTGCAGCCGCCGTAAAGCAGGAAAGCCGTAAAACCTGCGAAAGGACATTTCTGCAACGTTACGACTCCCAATCGAATGCGATGAAGTTTTGTTTAAGGGCTGCGGCTGCAGAGGTGTCCTCGGCTTCGGATTTATTCTCGTTCCTTTACTCTGTTTGTCTTTAAGTGCCGCAAAGAACAGCTTTGATGGCTGCTGTCTATCTGCAGCAAAATGTAATCATACTTGAATCAATAAAAAAGTTTACTTTTGAACATTTGCCACACAGGCCCATGTTTAAAAGCCCAACTTATTATACAGCCTGGTACCCCAAAAAGAATCAATACATTTAAAAACGTCCTTTTGATAGTTTCGTGGACACTCGAGTTAGGGGTTTGGCTTTGATTGAACCAATCACTGTGTGCCAAACTTCACCTCATCACTGTGTCTGGGCTCTTGGTGCATTTTTAAGGATTTTTAATGGAATTTTCTCACAAATAATGCGTGTAGTGCAATCTATCCAAGAGGTTTGCATAGAGGGTGTCTGTGTCTGTGCATTGACATGTGAAGCAAGCATTTTAGCATTAGCATTGTGGCCATGCTAGAGCCAGATGTGACCATATTTGGACAGGAGGGCAGAGTACCAAGGTAGTTGAAATTGTTACCACTGGGGTCGTTTATTGCAGTGAGCGACGTCACTATGGCTCCCAGCTTCTATGGCCTCTGCTTGGTCTACCGCAGGCTAGCCCAAAAGCCAGGCAGACTGTGTACAGTATGAGCTGATATCTCCAGTGAGATGACTTTTCTTTAATCCTTTTTCCCGTTTTGAAATCATCACTCGTTTATTTGAATCGGTAGGTTCTGGTTACACTGCATTTGCTAGTAGCTCATGCTAAACCCTTCAAATTACAATTGAGCTGTAAGGGCTAAACATCATTTCACTGGTAGCTGAGGTGAGTCTCATGTTTTTATGTTGCGCCAGGGTTTGTAACAGCAGATTGCACTCTCCAGCTTTTTGTCTATATGTCGATCAGCCTAGCTCCCTTTTGTGATGAGCTGAAGGAACAAGGTGACACCAACTGTCTTTATGAACTGCAGCTATTAGTGGGACTGTATGGCATCTGTCTCTAAAATCCCTGCTCAGCTGAAAACACGCAGACACACCGTGAGTGTTTGCAGGAAGCTTAGTAAGTCAACTGGGCAAACAGTGTAGAAATGACACTGGATTTGACCCATCTGTTGAACAGACGCAGACAAGCAGAGTGTGAACGCAGAGCCGCAGATGGATTTCACCTTCCCAAACAGGTTTTTTCTCATCTATGCCACCATTTGAGGGTTTTTTAACGTCGTTTACAGACAATACTACTGCTGTGGGTATCAGTTATTTTAATAATGAGGTATTCTATTGATTATTCTGTCAATTGAACTGCTATCTTTTTCCCAATAAAGGTTTTAATGGTGATTACAGGCACTAGAAAAATCACCGTCTTTGTAATGACTCCGCCTTTTAACTCTTTGCCATGTGTGCAGACTCCACGCTCCATGTTAAGCTACTTCCATGGCAGCAACTGACTGCTACGGAGTTGTATATTAACGAAACATCGAAGCATCGAGGATCTTTTATAACGAGTTATTTGTGTTTGAATCGTTACAGCCAAACCACTTCAAAAACAAGCACATTTATCCAGTATTCCAGCCGCTTACTTCGATTTGACCTCATTATTACTCAATAAAGGGCTACATTTTTTCCACAGCATCTTAAAAAGTTTTTGATTAGAACGTTAAAATAAGATTGAAGCTGTGGATTGCAAGTTTCTAAAGCAGTCGAAAATGAGAAAAATGACTATTTTTTTAGCCTGTGCTAAGAACCATGTTTGCTTGGGATAAAAGTCTTCCCAAACCGCATTTAGCAGCAGATAAAAACCACTTTGGTGTGTGTTTGGGAGTGTGCCTGTTAAAACGCAGCCTGCCTCGTCTTCTTTCTTACTTTCAGGTGTCCTTGCAGAACTGAGGACGACTCACTCTTCAGCTTCTTCATAAATCTTCAGGTAAGACTGAGCTCAATTAGCGGCAACGCCATTCTCCGAAATGTCATCCTCTTTTGTTGCTGCCAGACAATTACTGTTAAATACCTTTTATTGTTGTTTGTGTGTATGAGAGCCAATTCTCATTTAGAATTCGACAGCTAAAGTTCAGACAGTGTCATTAAATAGAGCTCAGGTAATTAGTCTTCTACCTACTGCAAACTAATTAATGTGAAAGAAATGCTGGTGTTTTTAAAAAGACCTCGGTTGAGGTCAGATATTAGAGTTTCTAAAATATGGTCCAGTTTAGGGAAACCTTGTCAAATATTAAAAAAAGAGAATATGTAATAACTAACCAACTTACCAACTTTCAATTTTTTTGAAAATGCCTCAAAATTAAGGATTCATAAATAGTTGGACTACACTTGACTTCCACCTGATCACAAAGGACCAGAACCCAACAGTTTTCCTGGAGGTGGTGGACCCACCAGAGACTGGGTCCCTGATTCTAAGGCCTGGTTCCAGAGTGGGGCCCTGATGCCCCTGTCCCATGCATGGTGATGTGGTCCCTTCTTTGTGCTCCTCATCACAAGAGTCATTAGAATTGTAATTAGTCCAAACCCTCATCTCAGGACCCGCTCGCTCCTGAGAGACTAACATAGCCCCGGGATCACTCGGGTACTCTGGAAATAATACAGCGGCCATTGATGGAGAGGAGAAGTGAGCATGAAGGTGAAGAATTACATGGTAATCAATCCTCCTCTCTATGCTCTCTATGGCCAGGGGCTGTCGGCAGTGACCAAAAGAATACGACTGTAGGTACAAGTTGTGGTAATGAGCTTTATTAAAGGGTGAGGAACTACAGTAAGTCATGGGGAGAACTCAAAGTAGAGCCACAGCTCCTTTGTTTTGAAAGGAGCAAGTTGAAGCAGTAACCTAACTCTCCTGGACACGTCCTGGGTGACAATATCCAGGCATGTCCAGCTGGTGGGAGCCTGGCGGAGACCCAGGAAACACTGAACAATGTGTGTCTCAGGAGGCTTTGGGATGCCTTAGTGTCCAAGAAGAAGAGCCAGAGAAGGTGGATACAGAGAGGGAGGTCTCTCTGTTAGACAGCTGACAGTAGAGTGCAGGGTCTTTACCTCATAATATAAGGAGCCTGTTTGTTGTGATTTCACACGATTATGAATAAAATTGAATTCAACTCAAAAGTTCTACCAAGCTCAGAACCAGCCTAGCAGAGGAGGGATCAAAACTTAAAACTAAATTATGTTTCCTGTTCATTGATCCAGCCATTAATTTTCTTAACCCCTACGAGGGGGTTGGAGCCTTTCCCGCTGACACTGGGGGAGAGGTATTCATGCTCACATTCACACATGCACGGTCAATTTGGACTAATGGATTAACCCAACACGGATGTCTTTGGACTGTTGGAAGAGGCTGGAGTACCCAGAGAGAACCCAGCAGGCACAGGGAGAAAGTGCAAACTCCCCGGCCAGCTTGTAGATTTAACCCCAGAACCTTCTTTCTTGTGGGGAGACGGTGGTAACCTCTGCATCAAACTCCACCTAACACAATTTGCACAAAACTGTTTTTAAAATATGCACAAGTTGGTAGAACCAAATTAAAAAATGGCTGAAAATTTACTGTGGTAATAATTTGTACCATCAGATTTCAAGGGGG
>VUQK01038889.1:34557-58478 GCA_015106715.1 Bujurquina vittata | reverse complement strand
TTTTTTTTTGTTTTTGTATTTTTTTTTTTGGTTTTTTTTGGGGTTTTTTTTTTTTTGCTTGGATATTTGAATATTTGTGGTGGCAGCAGGTCCTCGGCTTTGAAGAAATGTGAGAGTGACAGACTGAAAAACTGACGGGCACTGACTGTACTGTTTCAAGCCTGTCTTCAGGTAAGCCACTTGTATTGCTGAATGACAGAATGGTGTCAGTGATCAACAAATGTCCTCTAGAGAATATCGGCTTCCACGTCTCTATAACAGATTCTGAGAGATGTGCTGTTAAATAAAACCTTGGCACTTTTTGAGTAGATATTAATGAGGGTTAGTCTGTTTCTTTTTGGTGAATATCTGATGTGCACTTGTATTGATATTTTTTTAAAATAATGTAATTACAGGACATGTCTAAAAAATCAGCTTCAATGGTCACACAAGTGTGTTTAACTCAATAAATTTTGGCATCTTACACCAATTTGATGTTTAAGGTGGAGGTTAGTAACTACAAATTCATCAGTATACTCCCTGCCATTTCAAAAATGATTAATAATGTAACTGAACAACTGATGGTGCACGCAAATGAAGAAAATCTATTGCATCCCATGTAGTTTCATTTTAGAGCAAGCCATTCAACAGAAACAGAATGCTGTTACTTCACTGAAGTCATTAAGGCGAGTCGTGATAAGGGAATGGTGGGAGGTGGACCTGTATAAGGCCTTTGATACTGTAAATCACTGACTTCTCCTGTCAAACTGATGTAAATTCCATCTGTATACCAGTGTACTAAACTGGATTGGGTCTTATTTATGTAACTGCTCTCGGTGTGTCAGGATAAAAGACAAGCTATCACCTCCAAGAGCCTGTACTTGTGTGTGCAGTGCACAAAGGCTCCACCTTAGGACCGTTGTTGTTAACTGTATATACCAATGCTTTTCCACCTGTGTGTGATGTTGTTGAAATCTTGATGTATGCCGATGACACAGTGCTATACGTACATGGCAAAGATCCTAAAAAAAAGTTGCTGCTAATTTAACATTCACCATGAAAAATGTTGTCTTACTCTGAATTCAGAGAAAACAGTGGCATAAAAAAACTTTAAGAATTCTGTCTTGTGTGCTTTAATCTTATTAAAATGTGGTTTGTGTTCTTTGGAACTTTGTTTATAGGTGAATAATACTTGTTTTGTCTAGCTTTTGTTATTAAGTTTGTGTGTGTGCGTGCGTGTGTGTATGTGTGTGCCATTATGTGAGTATACCTGTATGCATTCATGTTTTGCTAATCAATTTAATCTGTGTTTTATTGTTTTCTACCTGCACAGGAACTGCGCATGGAAATTAGCTGATAGCTAAATATGGAAAAATGCATCTTTCCCTTTTATGTGATTAATGTATTTTGTTCATGGTTCCTGAAAGAAATAAACTTGATCTGCTGTGCCAAGCTAAGTAGGATAACGCAGGAACAAAGTTGGTGCATCAAGTGTTACTTTTTCCCGCAGTGCTCCTGGGTGTGCATGCCAAAGATGCATATAGATGTGTGTCTTGGCTACAAATGCAGCTACTCTCTGCTTTTCACTATATTTACAGGGGAAGTGGTCTATTCCAACAGATACTTAATACCTGATGGAATGAACTACTTTACTTACACTAAAATATGTACAGGTCATAGTCCATGCTGACATTTCTCTGCAGATCCATGTGGATCTGTTCTAAAATAGACATATCTAATGTGGAGAGGTGCAGTTTTTGACTCAAATTAGATGAAGAGAAGCCTGGCAGCAGTCAGCTCCCTGTGTCAGCACACCTGCCAGTCAAAGCAGCTATACCTTTAACTTTAAGCCCTATCAATATCTGAATGCATAAGTTATTTAAAAAAACAAACAAACAAGATTCTCTGTATATTTATTACGGTGAGGCAAAGTAGCCACATAGTTCAAAACTGTGGTTTCGAACAACCTGACAACATGCTTTTTGATGCTGTGAGGACTGACTCACTTTTAGAGCTAGCCTCATCTGGAACTAGAGGAACTGCTGACGCTTGTGTTAACCTACAAAATTCATGCAAGCTCCTCCTGAACTAAACAGGACCAGTTGTAGCACCTTCGTGGTTACACAATTAAAAACTGTAGTTGGATATCTTGTGTCTAAAATGGTTGACACAAATGCTCTTTCTTAGATTGGACCGTGAAGCTTAAGTCTGCACGGCTTTCTCTTTTTCCTCTCTTTTACCATGTTGATATTTGTTTTTCCATGAAGCTGATTTTTGATGAAGTGAAAGAAAAAGCACAGGTGAGTGTGTGTCAGTCACGGTCCAGTGGCATGAAAGTTTAATGACACGAATCTTTCAGATTTATATTAAACACAGCCCAGCTGCAGGGTAGAGAGTTTTATATCAGTGCTGTAGGGTTAATACTTAACGCTCAAATATCATCATAATTATCAGAAAGTTGTGGCTAACACTTACCAGTGAACCTTCATCATCTGTCTGCAGCAAACATCACAAGTGTCATCAAGTCCTCTGACAATCTATAGAAGATTGAAGATTGATTAAAAGTTATTTTTAATTTATATAGTTATATAGCTAGTGAGAATTGTATGGTACTGTAGTAGATCCCCTTTTAACACAAATCCCTAATGAGTCAAGGAGAAATTCCAGAAAAGTACCGTATGACAAATATAAATGAGCCAAGCCCATTACTAACCAACTTTTTTATGTTTTATGTCTTTCCATTCACAAATCAATTCATGTGCTTGCTGCAAGTCTATATGTGCTGCGCCAGAAAAACATTTACCTATCAAGGGAAGCTATATTGGCTGGCATGCTCTGGACTCTTCATGCCATCTCTGATATCTGTGTTTGGTATTATTTAGAATACCAATCGTTTGCCCTCTGCAGAGCAAAACAGGCTTACTTTTCAGCTGCAAAATTCTTAACTCAGCATAATTATTTTTATTTCAAAAAATGTTTTTCATTCATCGGAATATTTGTTCACAGAACCGACAATAAAGTTGAAAAATTTCTCCTTGCATGCCTGTGTTGCATATGGGCGTGCGCGCACACACAACAGCTTACATATACATCTACAGTTCTATTGGACATCTGCCCCAAAGGTAGAACAATCAGTCAGGGTCGCAAGTGAGGAGAGACAGGCTGACCTTCACTGCTGCAGGACTGCTAGGACACAGTGGGAGGCAGGGAGGGAGGAAAAAGGGAGACAGAAATGAGTTTAGATGCCTGATGTCAAAAGAGAAAGTGCTGTGGAAAAGTATTTGCTCCCTTCCTGATTTCTTAGCTTTTTACATGTTTGTCACAAATTAAATCTTCAGATCATTAATCAAATTTGAATATTTTATAACAATAATCAGAGTAAATATTTATATTTATTTAACAAGAGAAAGAAGCCATCCAAAGCTACCTGGCCCTATGTGAAAAGAGTAATGGTTGTTCCACTCTGCAGTCAAGCCTTTGTGATAACCTTTCACCTTTCTGTTAGTTTTACCCCAGATATAACAGGACTTAAACCTTCCAAAAAGTTCAGTTTTGGTCTCTTTAAGGCCTGGAATATTTTCCAAAAAGTCTTGAGGATCATCAGGATTTTTTTGGCAAATGGGAAATGAGCCTTTGTGTTCTTTTTGGTCACCAGTGTTGAATCATGAACATTGACCTTAACTGAGGCAAATGGGGCCTGCCGTTCTTTAGATTTTATTCTGCGTTCTTTTGTGAGCTCCTGGAGGAGTCGCTGATGTGCTCTTGGAATATTTTTGGTAGTCTTGCCTCTCCTGGGAAGGTTCATCACTGTTCCAAGTTTTTTCCATTTGTGGATAATGGCTCTCACCGTGGTAACCTGGTGTCCCAAAGCCTTGAAAATGACCTTTTAACCCTTTCCAGACTGATAGATCTCAGCAGTTTGTTTTGATCGTGGCATGATGTGTTGATTATTGAGATTTTTTTGGCCTACTTCACTTTGTGCAACAGATTCGATTGAAGTGATTTCTTGACAATCAGGCAGAGGTGTGGATAATGAAACTGAATTCAGCTTTCCAATAAAAGTGGTTAATCAAAGTTAATCAC
This sequence comes from Bujurquina vittata, assembly GCA_015106715.1. NCBI lineage: Eukaryota > Metazoa > Chordata > Actinopteri > Cichliformes > Cichlidae > Bujurquina > Bujurquina vittata. The sequence continues at coordinate 54,416 of VUQK01038889.1, read as the reverse complement.
TTAATTCTTGATTTTTTAGGTTATCTTTGTATAATAAATTAAATTTTGTTTAATGATCTGAAACATTCAAGTGTGACAAATAAGCAAAAAACTAAGTAATCAGGAAGGAGGCAAATGGGTTTTTTTTACAACACTGTATATAGATGTTAAATGTTTTAGAGATTAAAGAGTTGAGAGAAGGGCCTTGAAAAACAACAGCAATTAGCCAGGCGAGAAAAAACTAAAGCACTCAATTTTCTCTGAACAGAGACATAGAGACGAGTTAGTTTACATTGCCGGGGGTTTTCAGTTTGTGGTTGGCAAGAAAATGTTGGCAGCTCTTTGAGAAAAGTGTCTGGCTGGCTGCCTGTCTATTAGTAAGTTTGATGCATTTCCTGCTGATACAAAACCCAATCATCATTTCAGTTAACCCCCAGGAAAATGATCACTGAACACTGATGTAATGAATAAATGAGTTTTTACACTAAAATCAAATCTGATAGTATATTGATAGGAGATAGATATTTCACCACTGAAGTAATTACATTGACCTGCTACATGCGGTCATGATACCACATGAGTAGAAATGTGTATAACACATTATATCTGTCTGATATGATGTAATTTAACTTGTCAAAGTGACCATGTTCATACTGGCAACATTTCCACTGCCAACATGACAGTTCAAGGTCCTCGATCAGATTATAACACTCTGACTGCAACAACCTGGTGCCAGATTGCTTTACCACAAGCCATAACTCACTGAAACCATATTAACAACACCTTAGTGTTATCAAGTGTACAGTATAGTGGAGTCAACATAGAAACTGCTGCTGTTAGATGTTAATGTTGAAACCACTTGGCCAAAATGTCAAATTTTTACACTCTGTGAATAAAGAGGTATGGGAATATACTGTACAGGAAAAAAGCTGTGAAAGTACCACAGTCACCTGTTCTTCACACAACAATTCTGTCTAGGTTTGCCATGTCAGTATTTATACAGTTGTGACCTTGCCCCCCCCCTCTAACCCCCTGATCCTCTTCAGCATACATAGTTTACTGGCTGGCTGTCCAACTCTGGATAAATCACATTTGATCTGTTCTTTCTCTCTTTCCCACATCTCTCCAAATACTGCTCTCAGGAGAAGACATGTTAATACCAACTAAAAGCAAAGACACAATGGACTGATGCTGGCTTGACAGAATCAATGGAGCCCAATAGCAGGTGAGAAAAAAACAAAAACAAAATGCAAAGTAAGGTATTTATTTGTTTGCCTTTCTATTTCTACCATGCATTCAGATACTGTGCTCCATGTGCTATTTAAAGAGTGCCAGATTAAGACTGATAAAAGTTTCAAAGAAATCGGTGCATTTTTTAATTAGCTCAAATGCCTTGTTTTACAAATATTCTGCAGCATGAGGAAAAGCCTGCTTTGTAAAATTATATTTTTTCATTAGCAGCACAAGTCTTTTGTATTATTTGTCTTTTTGTATTATTCATTAATACGATAGCTTGTGTAAACATATTGAGGGATTAAGTGTTGTTGAAAAGGGGGCTATGTACATACCACCTCAAGTGAAGTTAAAGAAGGGGTTCCAAGGTAAAGGAGACCTCAGGAGAAACATGTTTAGAGTAAATAATTATATAGGAGGAGTCCTCTGGAACTTCTGTGGATAAAGAGAATACAATACTGGTTACTGGCACATGAGGTCCATCTGGCCTGTGTTAATGTGCACAAATATACATGCAGTATATGTGTGGCTGGGCGCATTCCCTATCTCTGATTTTGCATTACATGCGAACATAAGCGCTTATTTCTGTACAGATCTCATAGATGTACACTAGCAGAAAGGCAAAATATCTTTTAGTGACAGATATAGGTAGCAGTAACATGTCTGCTTCATATTCATAGTGAGAGAAAGCATCTTTTTATCACTCTTTTCAGTCATTAAAATTGCAGAGGTAACTTATCAACTATATTTTCTCCAGAGGAAGGAATGTGAAAGGTGGCAGAGGCATAAATACTCAAATAATATTGGATCAGACAAGTGGCGAGAAAAAAGATGCATCCTTTAGTACCACATCATGGATTAAGATAGTTCACATTCAGAGGTACGTGAGGCTATCACTGGTGACAAAAGTGCTTTTTACTCCCTTTCCTTTTCACAGAAAATCTGATCGTGCATCTATGTGTGGGGTATTGGAAGATAAATTCTGTTTCAGGAAAATGAATTAGTTAAAAGACAGTGTCCTGGTGAGAAAGGGCTCTGTCATGAGCAAAAGGCACAACAGTGGCAAAAATAAAGTAAAATCATGGCAGCAGCCTGGGTAGTTTTAACAAACCCAGCAACAGTGAACGTTATGGATTCAAGACTATCTGGTTACTTCTACTGTACAGCTAGCTCACCAGTGATTAGATCACTGTCTTGTTGCATGATCTAATTTCAGCCAAGCTTTAGCTGCAAAAGGAATGGTCTCACATGACTCAATGACTGCAAGGTGCACAGGTCCTGTGGCTGTAAAACAAGATCAAATCATCACACCTTCCACACTGTGCATGACAGTTGGTACTGTATGAGGTGGTTGTGCTGATATGCTGTGTTTGGCTTTCACCAAAAGGGGCACCAAATGTGCCTTATGGCCAAACATTTCCACTTTTGTCTCATCCAAAGGACATTCTGGAATTCTTGTGGTTGTTCAGATTTTGTATGTAATGTATGAGGTTTTTAATCAGCCATACTTGTTCAGTCATAGGGGCAATGCCCCAGCAATGCAGACCAAGCTGTCGCTACAGTTGTACAGGGACTAAATGACCCGTAACAACAGGTCAGATACTCCCACAGCACCCCGCATAGGATTCAGCGTTTTTTCCCACCGCGAACGCACTCGGTGCTCAGCCGAAAAATGGGTTAGACTCTAGCACGGCAAGCTAGCTGGTCTGGAACCAAGAACGTGTGATGACAGTGGCAGAAGGGCGAGACTCGGCCCTCTCAATGTAAAGTTTTCCACTGTTATTTCACTGCATGGTGTGTATTACACAAGAATAGTAATGCAATATTCTGTGAACTAGGTTGGGCCCTAAAGCTGAACTTGCTGCTTTGTATCAGTTCATATCACAAAAGGACGCAAAGGAGGGGGGCATATGAAGCCCCTCCAGAGCTACAACATCAACCCAGTGAATAGGGCTTCATATGTACCTAAGGATGGGGGCTATAGCTCAGGGGGTCGAGCAGGTCACCTAGTAACTCACAAGTTGGTTGTTCAATCCCTGGCTCCCAAAGTATCCTTGGGCAAGATGCTGAACCCTAAGTTGCTCTCAACATGTGTGTGAATGTTAGATAGAAAGCACTTAGGTGTAGAAAAAAGTGCTTGGGTGAATAAAGTGCTTCGAGTCCTTGAGTTGGAAAGCAGTATATAAGAAACAGTCCATTTACAAGCTATAACAATATACAGTACCAGTCAAAAGTGTGTCCAAACTTTTGACTGGTGCTGTATACATAAAAATGAAAATGTCTTCATTTTTATAACATGACAAGAGAAATGTTTTTGTGTTACTGAATGTTTACTCACCCACTCACACTTTGCACTTTTCTTTCCACTTTGTATTTGCCTTCTTTCTCACCAGTCAGATTTGTGTGCTGATTCATGTGTGCTGAGGTTTGAGTAGCCAGACAAACATGCAGATATGCACAAGCATCCTGATTCTGGTTTACAAATTGCATGCAGACTGAGTGCTGGCACTTTGGGGCCTGTCCTGCTCCAGCTGGGATCTTATCAGTGTGTGTGGTGGGTGGTAATCAGAAGATATAATATATCAGGCAGCTGGCCGGCCAAACACAATGGAGGGAGCATCACTGCTATAACCACAAAGCCATCACACTCTCAGCAGCCAACATGTCCTTGAAATGGAGAATGAGACCGAAGTGGAAAAATTACAAGTCCAGGTCCCAGTAATGAAGAGTTTGGCCAACCCTATCCACACTCTGATCTCACTCTTTTTTCTTATACTGCCTGATTTTGAGTTTTTTAAGGCAAAATTGGATTCCACATGTGGTCCTTGCAAAGTCCTTCTTGTAGCAAGACTCACCACTGAGAAGCCATCTTGGTAGTGCCTCTGGGAAGTTATTTGGGTTTTTATTTTGACGCCTCTGTGTAAATGAAGGAGGGCAAAAGCTAACAGATAAACAGAATGTATTGGATTAAAAAAATAATAATAAACATTTAAAACATTTCTTGACTTTGCCCCGAAATAGAGTTTAAAAATCTTTTTTGCTCATGTTATGCTGCTGCTACACATGCACAAGCCATTAATGTACATATGCGTGTCTCTGACTTTGTTCTTGTACCAAAGCACTTGAACAAGTTCCATTTTAATGTACATAGTCATGAAAACGTATAAGTATGTATTTACTACAATAAGTGGATATTCCTGTTGTGACCCATCCCATTTGTCAGCGCAACAACATGATTGGGTCTTACATTTCCTGAGTTGCGGAATGGCTTCATGGGGCTGCAGTTGGCCTGTAGGGTCTGATTCCTGAGATAGTACTAACCTTCGTCTCGTGTTAGCTTTCTGTTACTATTGCTGATGTTAACGGGTCGGTTTTGACCCGTGTCTTAAATTAGCCTAAAAACACCCTTATAACAATGGTTTGTCATCCAGTTTGTTTTTTTACCATTTGGTTACCTTGGGAGGCTTCATCATCCATGAAAAGATTGGTTTTTTATATTTTTTGGTGTGCCCTCCAGCTGCTTTTTTTTTAACAGCATGGTAAAATGGTAAAATGAACCTCAAGAAAATTCAATAAACAAGTTAAAGGTTGTAATGCGCCTTTAATATTAAAATTTATTATTTAATTTAATTATCACAAAAAAAAATTTGTTTTATTTTTTTAAATTGTATTATTATTAAATATAGTAACAACTAGGTTGTCACAGGCCAATTTTGACCCACAGATATTTACTTCCAGACAAATCCTAAAAAATTTTTTCTTTTAAAAATATAACTTCAGTGCAAATATATAATGAAAAGCAGTATCTAATCAGCAGTGTTACTGCCTGCCAAAGCTTATTTTGAAGAAAGTGGAGGTCTGTCTTTCACCTGCTAAATGTCAGGGGGCAGCCAGGGGTTGGTTTCGGCTTTGTGCCCATCATGGCAAATTTCCTTCTCAGAAGTCCTTGTCCTAGGTCATAGGTGGTAAAGAAATTATTGCACATGATATTGTGAGCTCACAGTCCAGTGGTCATATCAAGGGCCACACATTTTTCTTGATTTCTTTAGTGTATGGCACTCGCAGGCTTGCCTGTGTAAATCTACATGTCCAAAATATTTTTGCCTGTTGACGTGTATCACATACCATCAGTAGCCTCATTGATAGCAAGAAGAGCACCAAACATCCAATCACCTTGTCATCCCAGCGGTCATATTGATGACCCTGCCATGTACAGTAAGCCAAGAGGTTCTCCAAGAGACTCTACCACATCTTGAGTTATATGGTTCAGCAGGAGCAGGAACAGCTTCAGCACTTGTGGCCTCCTCATCCAACTCATCAGATATGTCTGTGTCCTCTGGTTGATACTCAGTATTGTCCTCCTCACTGGAAACTGTCTCATCTTTATCCCTATGGCGCTCTTTGTCTTGTGCCTCATCTTCAGCAAAGATGTGATCCAGAACTTGGTTTACGTAAATCTTCTCATTTTGGCATGCTGCAAACTGGAGATGTGGACTCTACAAGCAACAAACTAAACTGCCTAATCAGTCTTTGGAAGCAGGGTATGAGCAGCTATCAATACAAGCAGTAGGGATAAAGAAGGATGTTTGTCCAGCGAAGGAGGTAATCAGGGAAGCCCTTAACTTCTCTCTGACAGTGTTAGTGAGGCCACAGTGTGTCTATGATTTCAGGTCTGGCAGAAATTATTGTTTTATGCTCTCATATTATAACTGGGTCAAAACCGACTGTAACACCACAAAGGTCATTATTTTAACCAGAGCATTTTAAAAATTTTATAACATCAATTTTTCTTGTTTTGTTTTGTTTAAATAATGGTTCCTGACAAAGTCAAAAAGCCTTGACACAATAAACAAATTTGAATGGTGTTTTTATGCATTTCAAAACTGAAAACGGCTCGGTGCCGACCCTAACACAAGAGGAAGGCTAAAGTCCTTCTAGAAGCAAGGATTGCTATTTAGCAGCAAAAAAAAAAGAAAAAAAAAACACTTCCAGATGAGCTGATTGTTGCCTCAAAAGTTTTTTTTTTCTTCCTTGAAGCAGGACCAACGACCATATTTACTGTTACATAATTCTGCCATAAATTTCTATTCGGGATACTTTTGAGTGTCATGTCTCTGGTTTTTATGTGCTGCTTGTAAGAATTTCATGCCAGCCATCTTTTCTGAGCATATGCTTCACATTCTGTAACTGAGTTTCTTACAGCTTTCATCATTACTGTCAGAATTACTTTACCACATGATGCTATCAGATCGTATACCCAAAGGAACAATCGTGCTGACAAGTTATATTTTCTAAAGTTTTTTTTTGACTTGATCAAAAGTTACTTAAGGATTATATAAATAATTTAAAAAAACCTCAAGTTATATTTTTAGTCTTCCCCCTATCTTTAATTACAATCATGCATGAATTTCACGTGTATTCTCTTAGAAAGCTTTGCTTCCTTTGGGTACTAGAGCCCAACATCTAATAAAAAAGCATCAGCATGGCGACCCTGTGCGGTGTGGGATTGTTTAATCTAAATTCTTTTATTCCATCTGCTGCAGTGCCTCTCTCCAGGGGTCCAGCACTACGCTGGTGCTGGCTGTCACTGCTCTGTTCACTGCCTGCCTAAATGAACAGCCCTGCCTGTATCTCAGGGTCACCTTCTCCAGCTTCAAGCTCCTACTGCCACTATCTCACCTCCCACCTTCACTTGCTCTCTCTCCAGCCTGTGTTTTTCATTATGTCATCACTATCACACATTATACTTCATAACATTTCCTTCACATTCACTTTTATTTTTAACAAGCATCTATGCATCAAGGTGACTTCCTGGTCTAAAACGTGAGGCTGTTGCTGGAAACCTCCATTGTTTCTAAAGGTCTGTGAGGGCCAACTCCTCTGACTCCATAGAGGTCTATAGGAAAGTAATCCTACTGCTTATGCTCTTTACTGATGAGTTTATGGTCTCTAGTTTCAAGTCCTATTTAATATGACATGATCTTCATTGTGCTTATAAAATCTGGTTTTCAGAAAAAAAGGCTACTGCCCAATAAAACTTAAACCAAAGCTATACCAAATTTTATATACATTATCGAATCAAACATACCTACATGTACTGTAAAATACAGTAAATATACAGCCTCTTATGTAGACCTTACTCATAACTGCAGTTAGATGGATGGAGCATTTTTTTGTTGCTTTGCCTCTGCACACATTACAATAAACCACCAACATGTGACTTAAGTGCATATTTTGAGCTTTAATTGAAGGGCTTTAATAAAAGTATTGCATTAATTGTTAAGGAATTATCCTTCTGCACAACCACAAAACTCTTCAGAGAGAAAGAGTTTTGCTTCAATCTTTGCATTAAGCGTCGGCACTCAACGTTCTGGAGCAGCAAACGGAAAAATGGCATTCAGTTCAGTGTTTTTGTTTGTTAAAATTTATACTCTGTCTTGCTGTCCTACTATATTTTGTGTACTGTGATATAATAATAAAAAAAATGACTCAAGAGCAAAAAGCACTTTCACTCAATTAAGAAAATGAGAATCAACTTGGGGTCTTTATGAGTGATGATTAAAAATCAGCATCGAAGGAGCAGCCCTTCCTGTCAGCATGACAGGTTTGTAAAAGCTTGATGAGCTGTTTCTACTGTAGGTTCATATGATTGGCTTTAATTTCCAAACCATGTTTTGAAGTCACTATGAACTAAAATCCTTTAGTAGCACTATTTTATTTCTATAGCTTGGACCAAGAACTTTCTCATAAATTAGAAATTGCTACAAATTAGAAATAAATTTTCAACAGAATTGACCCTAGGATCCATTTCAACCTTCAATATTCCCAGTAATTACACTGGGCTAAGGATTCCAGGTCTATGGAAGAGCTTTCTGATTGATCAGTGGATCAATCCAGCAATTAATCACCTCATTAATTACATCAGGTGCTGATTGCAATCAGGTTGAAAGTCAAACCAAAGAGATAATAGGTGATATACACCCTGGCTGCTGAAAAGCTGCCGCTAAAGTTTTTTAGGTCACAGTTTCCATTATGTTTTTTAAAGCTCTGAATATGTTCAGTTGGTTAGGAAAGTGTGTTAACACTAACAGCTAACCACTATTAACTACGGTGTTGTAAAAGCAACACAGTAATCTTATTAATGTGTTTAATTATAGATAACCTTAAACATGATGTATTCACATATCAGTCTGCATTTCTCTGGTCCACTCAGAGTGCTTTACATCACAAGCCACATTCACAGCCATTTACATGGTATATACTATATACTCTATATGACAGTATACGCATGCAGATTGGGGGAAGTTGTTTTATCCACTGACATACAGCTATGAGCTGTGGATCAAATTACTGACCTTCCATTCTGTGCCTGACCTACTTACCTCCTGAGCCTCAGCCATCCAGTGCAGGCCACTGTTGGTCTTATTGAGTTTGCATGGCCTGTTTTCAAATAAGCGCGCATTTACTGCTGACAGTGGTGGATTTTGATCTGTTCTAATTCTTTTGCTGGCTAAATGTTCAAAGATCTGTTGATATAGAAGATGAGCCTGGTATTACAATGTATGTAAAAAGAAGGCCTCTTATGTGACATAAATTGGTTTGACCAGGCACCTTTCCCACACGGTGGTCTTCTTCTTCTTCTTCTTCTTCATCTTCTTTTGGTTGCTCCCTCTAGTGGTCTTCACAGCAAATCATCTGCCTCTAACTCACTCTGTCCCTTCCTCTGCATGTCCTCCTTCACAGCATCCATGAATCTTCTCTTTGGTCTTTCTCTCTATATTTGAAGGATTTTGGTCATCGTTTTTAACAGAGCCTAAATGTGTTTTCCAGTCTTGAAAAATTAATGTGGATACAGTAGAGTTCATGCTTAAGGGTTTACAAGGCCTAAAAATGCTGAAAAAAATAAGGCAACTTAAACAGGCCAAAATTTCTTTTTTTTTTCCTTTTTTTTTTTTTTACACATGACCAATTTGCATTACTTCTTAATCCCAATATCCAAATGTTCAACAACACTTTAGAATCCAGCTACAGGTAAATGATCATTCTTCCTGAAACTTGAAAAACCACAAGATTTCTAAGCTCTTTATCTGTTATGCTTGGGTGGCAGGAAAAACACTTTTACTGGTGGCATATCTCTGGCAGTGTGAACGCTTCATAACTGTGAAGTGTTCATCAGATAGAGGCCTGATAGTGAGGGTAAAACTGATGAGAGCCCAATGAGATAACATCCTGTCCCATGCTGAAAGAGCGCATTTCACCTCTCTGTCTCTTTCTCACCCTAAACGCATGCAAGACTTGATAACACTGAGGCTGTTTCAGAATATTACTCCTGCCTCCCTCTTTGTGAAGACCCCATTGTTTACGCACGGAGCCAAACAGTGGTTCGTTCCCCCGGGGCAGCGCTCATTGCTTGTGTAAGTGATATGGTTGTTGGGTACTAATTGCATTAGCCCAGCGGGATATTGAAGTTTTGCTCCACAACTTGTGGTCAGCACAGAAAATATGACCTCAGTCACCAACCCAATCAGTAGACTGAACATCAGTGAGCGCACGCATGCAGGGTGGCGAGTTGTGAGAGCCAGCATGGTTCCCATTAGTGTCAGCCGCACAGGGAAATATGGAGGCTATTTAGCTTCTACACAGGAGCGAGGGCCAGAATCTTAACATTGAACTGTTGTGGTTAAGAGGCCCCCTGCTCTGCACACTCCGCCTCTTCTAGGGATGCAGCTTTGATGGCGGCTTACTTTAAATTAGCTATTTTTGGAGACACTTGTTATCATTGCATAAAAATGGCCAAAGGGGAAAATTTATAGTGTCAGAGATTTTTTTTTCTGCTCTTTATTTGCAGGTGTTGTGTAAATACACAACCTTAAATGTTGATATAGTCATTATTTTATTTTTATTAGCAGGCATTCAAATTTCTGACAAATTTTGTTAACTTGATGGTGTTGCAAACATTAATGTTAGAGTCATCAAACTTTCCACGTCTAGTTCACAATTAAGTCAGAAGACTTCTGACCAGCGAGGCCTGAATAAAGGGTGCCGTCCAGTTCATGCCCATTTTTTTTAGTGAATCTGAAACTCCCGTAGAAACAGGAGTGTAGTGCCGTGTTTTTAACTGCTGGCTCACACTCATGGCAATTGTGCATATGCACACACACATTATTTCTAAGGTTGCATAACCACAGTAGCAAGTTTACATACATTGTTCAATTATTTTTCTTTTTCCAAAAAATAAAAAGTTTTGCTGCCTTTTTATTTTTGCTAGGTAATATATAGACCTGAAAAAAAAAAGAGTCACTGCAACTTTTAAAGGCAATCTTCAGCTACTGCCAACTTTTAAAGCAGAATGTTTTATCATCTTCAATATGACAGCTTTAATCATTCAGTTTGTCTCCACTGGCTCTCCTGCATTAAATGCACTTGAGTGATGATTGAATTTATTTCAACCCAATCACGGTAAATGCAGAGATTCTATTTCTTCATTTGTAGAAAAAAGTCCCGCACTGCCTTTCTCATGCTCCGTGGAAGCACTGCGCCTGTGCATTTAACATAGCCAAGACGTTAATGGTCCAAGAGCTCATTGGCATCACGATTGGTGTGCTCCCATAACTATTTAAATTTTGTTTCCTAAGGCACTTTTAAGCTACCAGTTTCACCAAAGCAAAATACAATGAACACCAGGATGTGATCAGAGTCTGGTAGGATGACTGTGATTAATTTTAATAATAACATTGGTGAGCAGCTAATTAAATTCTATGACTGCACATGGAGGGAGCTGATTAAGAGGGGTACTCAGAGGGCATGGAAATGACAGCAGGTCATTATTTAAGCCTTGGGCAGTCTGTCTAGATATTTTTAAATGTGTGACTTTGAAACCGTGTGGGGGCATACACAAACAACACACCAGCAGACAGCACAGATATGTAATATCCTTCTCGACCACATCTCTCTGAATTTCCATTCAACATGGGTCAAGCCTGAGAAGAGCATTTAGACGTGTGAGTGTAGCTTAGTGATGTCCAGTGAGTCTAAGCGCATGTGCCTCTGGAGGCCCAATTTCCCATCAGCTGCAAACCCAGCAGCCATGCAGAGAATTTAAGGACGGCTTTAAGGTAAAAAGTGAGCTTTGGGTCAACAGTGTGGAGCAGGATTAGAAGAACTATGTATTGATTTCAGCTTATCAAGGTACAATAGTAGTGATTATATATTGTAAATATAAGATAAATAGAAAACAGTCAGAAAAGAACAACGATAATGAGACACAGATGTCACTTAAAAAAGCCACCTTGCCACCACAAATGGGAGTGAAGTAAAGAGAGTCAGACTGTTTAAGACATAATGTCAGCAATGATTGTCAGAGAGATTATAGAGGAAGGGATATAATCTTTACTTTCGCTGGACTTACTGCAGAAGAGGCTGAAGAGGGAAGAATTGGGGTGCTGAGGCAATTCCAATTTGTCGTGCGCGTGTCGCTCGTTGGTCACAGAGAGTTAATGAGGCGAGGCCCTGAGCTCTAAGTCATCCTGCCACTGCCGCTGATCCCAGCCCTGATTAGTGTAATGAAATGGTCAGGAGATTATTAACCAAACGCCACCATATATCCACACACGCGCACACACAATGTACAGATTGAATCTCAGACGCACACAAACAAGACAAACACAGTGTAACAGACAAAAAAAAAGTCACACAGAAGAGATGGAGAAAATACATAACACAAAAATAAGAGAGTACACAATATTACTACTCTTCTAGACTGATAGACTGGAGGAAGTGAATGCACCACTCTAAAAAATGTTTTTCATAGGGTGCAGGAAGATGCTTGAGTGCTGCTGTGCACAGGGCTTCCCGCTGCAAGCGGGATTTGTTTTGATGGTGCCACAGTGTCTGAGCTGCTAGCACAACAGGTTACTAAAATGTGTTCCACTGAATGAAGTATTTCTGGTTTCATGTGACTTTTGTTCCCAAACCACGGTACAGTGTGAAATTGGTTAGTGTGAACCTAAAAACAAGCCAACAAATATGAACCCCAAAAAAGGGAAAAGTGCCAAAAAAAACGTATCTGTTTAAAATGGTTTATTCCTGATATGCTTGGCAGTACTTGTCACTGATGTTAGGATATATTATACACCATGAAATTAGGTTCACAGGATCTGTCTCTATCTTTCTGTGGCTGCATTCACAGCTCTCATATAGCAGCAGTGGAGTTGATGAGCTCCTGTTGGTCTAAGAGGGAGAACTGAGTACTTCCACATTTCTTTTCTTTTTGCACCGACAAAAAAAAAGAAAGAAAAAATAGAAAAGAAAACCTCGAACAAGCACGTTTTTGACAAACCCTGCTGGGACACGCTTCTCATGGGTTCTGTGCTTAAACTGGCTAACATGAGGGTAAACTCAAAAAAAAATAACCTGCTGCCCAGCAGCCTTTAATTTCTTTCCACCAGGTGCATTTTTCACACACGTAATTGTACTGTATGATAGAGAGTGACCGACAAAAAGACAGAAGTTATTCTTCTGTCCTTAAGACGTGATCATGTCCCAGTGTGCACGCAGACAGCTACAGGCTACAATTCATAATGACAACCTCGTGATAGCGAGAACAGTTTGTTTGCTTGTTGTACTGGGCTGAACAACACAAGAAAGTTAATAAAAGTAAAATGCGCATGCAACCGAGAATTTAACATTACAGTGTGCCTGTTTGCTGTGTGGGCGGTCTCAGACTTTGGACTGCATGCAGACACCGTTAATGTGGACCTGTGCAGATGAACTTTTCTCTTTATTTTACATTTCCTCTTGTTTCATCTTATTGTATTGTAAAGATGATAATTGGACACTTTGTAAGTAAGTGTTATTCATCTTCTGCTTTTGAAATTAAAGTGCTTTTTTTAATTAAAGCAAAACAAAACCACAAAACTGAATAAACAGTCATATGACAGTCAAAACTGGTCAAAGCCTGTCCTCCTGTTTAGGGTCCAGCTATAATATTATCCGCTTTCATGTTGGGTGTTAAAAAATGCACATATTTTGACCAATACCTCTCCCTCTTCAGATTTAAATGAGTTGTCATTTCCAATAATGCTTTCATTCTGTCTCCACTTAGTGTATGCTGGACTGGATCACACACACACACACACACAAAGCAACTGCAGGAGAAAGTCTGTTATCCTACACACACAAAAAAAATGAAGTCATATAATTCAGTTGAGTATTGTGTCAGTCTTTTGTGGTAGATCACATTTGTTTGACACATTATAATCACATTTTGTGCCAAATATCTCTTTAGGTGCACAGACACACTTCCCCTTTTTACAACTGAATCGGTTACACCAGTGAGACGACGAAAATGAACAATTCTGTCACGGGAAACATAAGCTGATACTGAGCACAAGTTTCAGGGTCAAAACAGACATGATAGATTTCGGTCAGACACAAAGTGGCACAAAGTCACAATGCTTTTGTCTTCCTGTCCTACATTGTGTGTAAATGTTTTGTTCCTGGTTTAAAGAATTGGAACAAAAAAGTGAACAAAAGAATTTTATACTTAGTCGGCTCTCTTGTGACAACATAAAACCTCATTTTTAATCTCTGTTGTTAAACTTGTGTGACATTTTCTGCTTCGAGGGAAAAAATTGGCTTGTGCACAGCGCAGACCGTTCCTCCGTCTGCCGCCACGCTGCTCACACAGAGAGCAAAGGTATTTTTCACTGAATTATCTCCCCTAATGACCAAGGGATTCTAATTAAAGGCATGATTAGGGATCGCTCTTAAGCACCTTATTGGAAATTAAGTACAATCCATTCTGCCTGACAGCAAGTTTCTAGAGATACACTTTTGCTGATCACCAGGTGAACAGCATGGAAAAGATGCTAAGTCCTGCTTCTTTTTTTCTCTTCTTCTTTTGTTTATACCGGCACAACAGGCCATGCCTTTGGCCAGTTTTTACCCACAGAAATATTGTTGGATTATGCACTTTTATGAAAAATGACATCGCCTTATACCCTTCCCTCAGAACTATTGAATGGAATATTATACAATTTTTACTCTCCATTTTCTTAATTTCCCCTGTCCTCCTTGAGAGTAAGGTTAATGCTTCATGTCTCATGCAAGTTGTTTCACAAGTGAGACCCTTGGGGGCACGAGGCATGATGGCAGCAGTTCTCTCTTTCTCTTTTTTTTTTAAAGATGCAAGCCGAAAGTGTTCATGTCAGCATCCTCTTTAACTTTTAGAATTTGTATGCAGTGAATCAGCTAAAGCTACACTATAAACACATATTTAGAACATTTTCAGATCAGTGTTATGTTATTATAGTGTGGTTATCTAAGCAAAAAGGTAAGCACCTTCCACTGGATTGGAGGTCTAGGTTCAGCAAAGTTATTTGCCCAAAAAATGAGATTAACTAACTGCCTGAATGTACTGAATGAACAGGTTTTTCCATCAAAGGATTTTTTTCTCACCTGCTGCCACGTGCATATTCTAAGATGTCAGTTCATCAGGCTCAAATTGTGAAAGAGTGGCTCAGGGAGTATGAGGCAACATTTTAATGGGACTGGTCACCACGGAGTCCAGACCTTAACCCCACTGAGAGTCTTTGGGATATGCTGGACTGACTCTCCCACCATCAATATTAATGCAACTCTGGATGGAAATAATGTTGTGATATTGCATAAGCTTATTGAAAGTGTATATTAAAGAAGAAATCTGAGCACCTTGCCCGATTTGTAGAGTTCCCTTTTATTACATGAAGGTAGGTGCTGAGCAGGTATGCATACCAGTTTTATACTGGAAATAAATCTTGAGTGGCTTTTAAGAGTAGGTACGCATAAACTGCATTCTTGAATTCTTTTGGTCCTTTGACAGCAAAAAATAATCAAATTGCATTCATCCTACAGTCCTATTGAACTGTACTGTATGTACTGTACACATTCACTGTATCACTGTCTGCACACACAGACAGTGGAATGATCCTGCAACAACAATATTATCTACATACACACAAAAACTATTCTATTACAGTCTATTGATTCACCCCACGCAGCTATAACAACTGTGCAATATTGATCCTACCTAATTCCGCTATATTTTATTTTATATATATATATATATATATATATATATATATCAATTGTATGAATTTTTATTTGTCATATTCACATGCTTCAGATCATCAAACAAAATTTGATATTGGACAAAGGTATCCTGACTATATGCAAAATGCAGTTTTAAAAGCATAATTTCATTCAACAAGGGGAAAAAAGTTATTCAAACCTACTTGGCACTATGTGAAAAGTAATTTCCCCCTAAACCTAATAGCTGGCTGTTCCACTCTTGGCAGCAAGAATTACAATCGAGCGTTTGTGTTAACTGGCACTGGGTTCTTTAACATCACTGTGGAGGAATTTTGTCTGACTCTTCTTTGCAGAATTGTTTTCGTTCAGCCAGACTGGAGAGTTTTTGAGAATGAGTGGCTGAGTTTAAGGTCATGCCAAAGCATCTCAGTCGGATTTAATTCCAGACTAGGCCACTCCAAAACCTTCATTTGTTCTTTTTTTTTTGTTGTTTTTTGAGCCATTCAGAGGTGGGCTTACAGGTATGTTTCCGATCATTGTCCTGCTGCATAAAGCAAGTGCACGTGAGCTTCAGGGCATGAACTGATGGTGGGACATTCTCTTTTTTGTTCACCCAGTCTCCTTCTTATTGGTGAATCATGAACACTGGCCTTAACTGAGCCAAGTGACGCCTGCAGTTCTCAAGATGTTATTCTGTGTGAGCTCCCGGATGAGCCATCAGGACGCTCTTCCAGTAATTTTGGTAGGCCTGCCACTCCTGGGATGGTTCAGCACTGTTCAAAGTTTTTTCCATTTATGGATAATGGCTCTTCCTGTGGTTCACTGGTGGCCCAAAGGCCCAGTAATGGCTTTGTAACCCTTTCTCAACTGTTTCTTTTGATTATGGAATGATGTGTTTGCCTTTTGAGACATTTTAGCCAATTTTACTTTGTCACACAGGTTGTATTTAAATGATTTCTTGATCTCTCAGAAATCAGGCCTGGCTGTGGCTAGTGAAATTTGGCTTAGCTTTCCAAAAAATTTGGTCAATCACAGTTCATATTAAGTGCACCGTATATCTCATTTATGAATAGGAAATGCTGGAGACCATTTGTCATCAGAGAAAAGGTATAATTACTTGATTTTTAGTTAAGACACAATGTATGTGGCAATCGTTCTGTCAAAACAAGAGAATCAATACTCTCAAATTTTAAAGATGCATGCTTTGCAATTCCTGTATCCCTCTCCATTCTGACAACGTTTCTTGAAAAGGTCATTTCTATCCTGTTAGAAATGAAAATCCTTTAGGAGAAGATACTCTACCCTTTTGTAACCTTTACACAAGAAATCCCATTGGGTTGACTCATTGTGCAGTGGAGGGGCTCATAAATCTATATCCTATGGAATGGATGTTTCTAATCAATGGCTTTTGGTGCTTGTCTTGTCTAATCACCGAGTCACACCGATTGATCGTAATGGCTGGGTCAGAACTAGGGAAGCAATTACCAATCACATTGCATACAGCGAGCGAGCAGCGGGTGCACGTGCATATGTTTGATTATGCACTTTGTTGTACCTGCACTGCTGGCTGTATATCTTAATTGAGCTGCCGTGGGAGTAAATGGATTGTAGAGCTGAAGTTTTGAAGAGTGTGTACGAACTTGCAAGTTTGTGACAGGAAGGGTCAAATGTTCCCTGAGGGCTGCGGGCACTTCTGACCCCCCTGAAACACCAATTTAACCATCAGTTAGTCTATGTGTGGCATAGTGTGGGTTGTTGCCATGTGTGAGGGCTGTAGCTGTGTTCAGCTGACATCTTAACTAACTCTGCTTCTATCAATTAGAGTGAAGAGACGAGACACTGCAGCACCACGGGAAGGCCAGAAGTGAGAGAGGGACAGAAAAGAAATACAACAAAGGAATTAAGCGGCAAGGCACAGCGGTGCTGAGAAAGAGGTGGGAGATCAGTGAAGCTCTTGGGTAATAACGCCTGAGCTACCGTTACCTCAGAGACTCTGTAAGATGCTGGAAAATAAGTGCACATGCAAATAATCACTGAAAAGTTAATGAACTTGTGTATTTAATTCTTTAATATTCCAGTTATCGCTTACAGTTTATCTTAAGCTGTAGTCCAGAACTTTACACACAGCCCTCCATATAAAGTCTACCGTAAGATGATAACACATGTGGCCTGAACCTTGACAGTGCCATAAAATTTTATTTATATAGCACAAAATCACAACCAATCCAGGGTCTTTATATTGTAAGACAAAGGCCCTACAATAACTACACAAATGACACTGTGTTGTCTTTCCATCATACCAGTATTTCTAGTTAATTGAGGCATGATCAAGTTCAAAAACTGATTTTATTTATCTTTTTTTTTTCAATTTTCTATGAAATTTTAGCTTGAAGACATCAAACTGTGTCCATTCAATGTCAGTGAGGATACAATTACAACCCAAATTTCAACAAGGTTGAGACACTGTGTAAAATGTAAACAAAGCTCAATGCAATTATTCGCAAATCCAATAAATCCATATTTTAGATAGAACACAGAAAACAGATCAAATGTTTAAACTGAGCAAATGTACCATTTTAGGAACAAAATATTTCCTCATTCTGAATTTGATGGCAGCAACACGCCTCAAAGAAGTCGGGGCAGGGTCCATGTTTTTGGATATTTGCAGACAGTGAAATTAAGATAAGCACTGAAAATATTGGAAAGGCCAGTTGTTCTTGATTGTGCCATTGCTTGGCTGTTGTTGTGTGCAGGATTCTGTGTCTGCATCTCTGGCAGTTTTTTCCTGTGCTGCGTCACACATGCTGTGACTGATGTGAAGCTGACTGATTGCTATATTTTTGTGAATCTCTAGAAAAGCAGGAAACATACAGCTATGTTCCCTATAAATGTTTAATCAGATGTGTATAATTTGCACAAGGCCATAGTTTCTTCTTTTCCTGTCCTCTTTTTCACCTTCCTTTTCAATTAGCTCCAGTAACAGTAGCACTGTAGCAGTCCTAAACTAAACTCAACCAGTTGAGCAAGCAAATACGCCGGCATGCAAAAGAGGAAAATAAGATTAATAAATGAAATAACATATGAATAAACAGACCAACACAGTTTATAATATAAAAGTTGACATCTTAATACATACTGGCCAGTTAATGGGTGTTCCATCACAATCAGCCTCAGATAGAGATGTAGTGGGCTTCTTGTGTATCAGACAGTGCCTCATCAATCTTAGCAGCGCTGTCCCCACAACAAAAAGAAGAGGAAAGCAAATTGCTGTATTTAATTAATGCACTGCCTTCTTTGTTACACTGCTGCTCAGCATCTTTCAGTTCACAGTAGGAGAGACAGCACAAGAGAAACTCTGCGCACGCAGAGAACGCAAAAGAGGGAGCGAGAGGTAAAAAGACAGAGCTGGAAAAAGGGGGTAGGGGAGAGCGAAAGAGAGAGAGGGTCTAAAAAATGAATGGCCGAGCAGAACGGGCTGCATCCATCGGCAAACTTTATAATGAATGTCTAAGTTTGGCAAGCATGATGGATGAGTCGGGAATAGTGTTTGTCACAAATGCAATCTTCTTTGAATCGCTCTGCTGTTTCCTAGTTCAGAGCAAGGGCTCGTGTGCTGTGCTGAACCAGCTAGAGCGTTGCCCTAATCTTGTCATTAACGTTTAATGATCTGACAATTAACTCAGTGACTACAGAGCACATATGTATAACAAATTCCTCATATCAGTGTGTGTAAATGTTAATCTCATTAGACTTGTTTACAGTAACATATTGGACAATTAAAGCTAAGCCTTTGCATATTCAATTACCTTTGACTGATGTGAAGTAACCGGGGAGCTACAGTGAGATGGTGTAACGCTTATATGATGGTCATCCTCTGCTGAAACATAGAGCTTGACTTAGCTCGCTGTGTTTATGCAGTAACCAGATCAGTTTAGCTAAAAAAGATAAAGATTTTGCTTTCACTTCCTGTTCTGTTTTGTGTGTTTACTTGTAGTTTGGTTTAGTTCAGGCTGCAAAACTTTACATTCAGGCTACTTTATACTTCAAAATAAGGCGGCTGGTCTTCAATTGTTAAGGACTGTAAGACGCGATAAAATTATATTAATTCAAATAAACCAATTTTTCATGATCACGATTTTAAAAGTCTTCCCAAAACATTATCACGTTGTTCTTTTGTTTCTTTCATCTTTTACTTTAACTCATTGTTTACTTCAGTCCAGACTACCATAGTCAAAAGAAAATTGATATTTCCAGGGGAGGAGCGGGAAGAGCACCAGCAAGACCTCAGTACAACAAAACAGCAGGCATCAGCGGCAACAGACATTATTAAGTCAGAAACAGCATGAAAGGATGGATTAGGGTGGAGGTGTCTTGCACCGCAGCTTAAATAAAGTGCCCTATATTAGATTTGCCAGTTGGATGTGAACCTGAACTAATGCTATGATTGATTTTTCACTGGCTATTTGGTTACTTATAGGCACCAAACAGCAAGTGAGCAGAGTTTGAAAAACATGAAGGCTTCGGTTAAAGTACAGCATCTTTCTTTTTTTAATTTTTTTTTTACAGTGAGTCCTGCC